>SAUE01000757.1:0-16949 GCA_009724625.1 Deladenus siricidicola
GTCGTTTTGTGAGTCATTTAAGAGAATCACTTGACACTTTACGCCCTTTTGAGAGTCATTTACGTGAGTCACTCATCATTGTGACTCGTGAGTCGAGAGTCGTTTATGCGGGTTTCTTTAAATGACTCGGAGTCAATGAGTCAAAATGCGAGTCGTCTCTAAATGACTCGCGAGTCGCGAGCCAAGTTTGGTGAATTTTCGCTCTCGACTCACGAGTCGAAGCGCATTTTGCGAGTCAAGAGTCATTTAAATTGACTCATTTGCCCGCTAAATGACTCGCGCGTGAGACTTTTGCGAGTCAAGTCAAAGCACTGCTTTTGACCACCGCTCTTCGTTGACGAGTGAGTGAGCCTGGTTTACTTAAGAAACAGAAACCGACGATTTTTTCATTTGAACTTTTAGTCTTGATCATGAGTTGGCAATAATCCAAAAGCCGTATTTCTCAGTCTCTTTCGGAAACCGGATTTTTGAATTTAATTAGTTTCAATTATTCTCCAAAGTATATTTATTAATTTCAAAAAACTCATTTTTTAAAATGAAGCTGTTTGGGGAAAATTGGCGAAATTTTACCTTGGCCTTGGTCCTTCTCTCGTTTTCAACGCTAACCAGTGTTTCCAAATTTTGGCTAAAGTTAAATTTCGACTTTCCCGCGCTTTTCTGGATTGCCCGAGTATCCCATCAATGTGGGCAATCGATATATAAGTGAATAGCCCATTAAAAATTATGTTGATCTGTGTACTCAAAAATGCCCAAAACCCAAAATATATGAGTGCTGTCTGCGATAGAAAAAAACGCGGGAAAGTCGAAATTTAACTTTAGCCAAAATTTGGAAACACTGACGCTAACATACCGCCTGAGTGAGCTAGAAATGCGTTTCCGACTTTTTTTTGACATTTCTATCGTTTTTGCCACATTTTAAAGCCAATAAACTTTTTGGGCGATTTTGGGGGTGAATCATATGCTGCAATTACTCCACAAATTCTTTCAGAAGCAGCGCACGAATTTTCAATCGATTGGGTTAAGTGGACGGTCTCTTAATTGATTCTACAAGTAGATGTGGATTACGGCATTCTCTGCTACACGACATGGAGAACGAAATGTGGAGGGACTGAGGCATGTTAAAATTATTCAGTGTACATTTGCAAAATTATTTTTCATGTTAATTATTACATGATAATCTTATGTTAGATTTTTTCATTATCTTGTATTACGGCTGAATTAAAATGAAACTAATTATTGACAAAAACAATAGCAATTGATGGTTTTACCATTTGACAATTTTTACTATCTTTTATAAAACTACCTTTTATTACTACCTTTCATTGACGATTTTTACTGTGTTTTGTGCTACGGTAAAGATAATTTTTGTAGTTGATTTTATTTTTAGTTCTTGACAGTTGTCACAAAGGGATTTTATACATATTTCTTCGAAAATTGGAAAATTTTTAAAGCGCAATAAGAAATAATACGCGAGTAAGTAAAACTTTTGTATTTAATTGCGCCATCAAAAATGATTTCATCGCTGGACTAGCTACATTTTTTAAATTTTGTAATCGTTGCAACAAAACCAGTTACACATTCATTCTGAAACGATATCCTACGAATTTGGGTCAGTTTCAGGCGAATAACTTATGCTGGAGGAATGTGATATGGGAGGGAAGTTTTTTTTCGTTATTTCACGTTATGCGAAGAAAATAATATTGGTCAAACTGTAACAAGAATAATAATAACAATAAATATATTAATCGATTGAAACGGAGGAAAAAATTCAAATGAAAGTGTGCGGATAAGTTTTGTAATTTTTTTTTCTTGAACGAGCTTAATAAAGAATGAACAAGAGGAGAGAGAAGAGGGAAATTTTTGTGGCGGTTCTTTTTTTCTTCCTCCCGCGAGCATACATCGTTTCAGGGAATTAAGAGGATGTTCTTGTACTTGTATGCAAATGACTTCATATAGTTCAGGGGATGTGAGTTCACTAGCGAAGTTTTCGAGGTTTTGCGATGTTTGATCGCATTACAACAATAATAATAACAATAATAATAGGTAGTGGGAACAATAAGTTCTGAAATGCAAATAAAAATGCGCAATTAATTTGCTTTAATAAACCAAAAAAACGTGCGTGTATTTGCTTTTGTTGTTTTTTGGTGGGTTTTTATTGTTTCGGGATTTGAACGGGATTTTTTGTGGTGTGAAGATTTTTTTTTTCGTCTGGAATTTTTTCGTTGAATTTTTTCATATGTGCGATAATACCGATTTTTTTGGATTTTCGTCTGGAATTTTTTCGTTGAATGTTATTGTAAATTTTAAATGATGCATAAAGAACGCACATCTTTTATTGCGCTTGTTTGTTGTGTTCCGTAAATTTCCGGAAAGGTTTAAGTTTGATTTGCGCATTTTTATTTTGATGTATAATATTTTTTAAATTACCTAAATTTTATTAATTATTTTTCTAGGTTTTAAACGGATATATTGATATGCGGCTTCGTATTATATTTCTGTTTTTCTCTGAAATTTTGGCCGTCTTTACATTTTTTTGCCTCATTTCTCAAAGTGGATGTGCGGCAAAGTCACGATTTGAAAGTTTGTTAAAACGGTGTTATTAAGGAGCTAGGAATTTTTGAGGGGAATGGACTAAAATTGGGCAATTACGTGAATTTTTTCACAGAAAAAACAATTAAACAATTTTTTTATTAAAAATTATTGTTAAACTTTTCATATTTTAAAATTTTTTTAACGCATACTTCTGGGGTATTTTTCGATTTTTTTTGTTATTGCTGGGGTGTATTTACTGTATTTTTCAACAATTTTAGTTTTTTTTGACAAATTTTAGGCTTGGTTGATAAGGAATTATTATATGCCATTAATGAAATCGATAAATTGTACAATGATACGGAGGATGTCTTGGTTAAACGGATTAGTAAGTACAGCTAGACTTTAAGCTTTTGTTGATGTGTTCAATGACTTTCAGATGTGGTTGATCAGATGCTACAGGCAAAAAAATTTTGGACTGAATACACTCGTAGCGATTTAACCGCCAGAGAACGTGCATTTGGCGCGTTTGTGTCGATATTGCTAACCAAGAATCTGCAAAGGTTGTGTGCCAATATTTTCTTTAAATGAAAGCTTACATTCTGATTTTGCTATTTTAATTATATTTTCGGATCGCCTTATCTTCTTTAAAAATTAAAAATAGATCCAAAAATAATAACTTCTTTCGTTTTGATTGTTTCGTTAGTTTACTAATATTATTAAGGCGTCATTTGCTTGGCGTGGCAGAAAACGATGAGAGTGCTCTTGATAAGCTAAAGTCGGTTTGCGTCAGTTATTTGGACGCTAATTTGCCTAATAGGGAATGCGAGAATTCGGCATATCGACAGATCGACGGCCGATGCAATAATGTGCGAAATCCCCACTGGGGCACAAATTATTCGCCATTTCAGCGACTTTTGGCCCCCGATTATGCTGACGGTAGTGCTTTTTTCTAAATGTAAATCAGCTTATAGCTGATTTAAAGGTTAAAATTTTTGATTTAAAAGGCGATATGGTTTACCTTAAAGGTGAACTACGCCATGGAGAATTTGGCTGAAATTGTAGCATAATTTTCCAAGCAAGGAAATCCCGCAAAGAAATTATAAAAAATTTTTTTTATTTGCGATACAGCTTTTCAAATTTGTCTGAGTCAAAATATCAATACTTTCTTTTCGAAAGGGATATTATTTTTTCCGATTTAGATATCACCGAACCGCGTCGATCTGTGCATGCCATCAACGGAAATTTGCGAGCACCTTTGCCAAATGCTCGACTTTTGTCCAACTTGCTATTTCGAGAGCCTAACACGGCAATGCCTAGCATTACATCTCTCATTTCCCACTGGTCATTTTTCATCTACACCGACATGGTTCATATTGGCAGTGCGCAGCTATTCGTGGGTCGGTGAAATTTAGCAAATATTAAAAATATTGTATTTATCTTTTTTTTCATTGCAGGCGACAAAGAATCGGCGATTCCTTGTTGTGCGGAGGGGGGCAATCTTCACCACCCGGAATGCATGCCAATTCCGATCGCGCGAGACGATCCGAACTTTCGCGGCTTTGTCGAATGCATGGACTATTCACGAACGCTGGTTGCGCCACGGACGCCGGACTGCGGATTGGGACCGAGGGAGCAGGCCAATCAGGCGACCTCTTTTCTGGACGCTAGCACAATATACGGCAGTACCGAGGACCGAATGCGGAAGCTACGAACTTTCTACGACGGTATTAACTTTCTAATTTATTGAAATTGTGCAAAGTTCAAAGATAAAAAGGTATGCGATTTATTAAAAGAATAGCAGTAATTGTTAAATTCGAAGAAGGTCGACATTTTGCTAAATTTAGTAGTAAGCTAAAATTTTAGGTAGGTTACTGACCAGTCACGATTCGCCGAACTCAAAGGAACTCCCGCCAACTTTGGACTTGTTGGAGCGAGTGTTTTCGTCACAATGTGCGAATTCTCTTCTTTCGTCGTGTTTTCTTGGTGGAAGTGAACACATTAATTTTCTGCCGTCGATTTCTGCCATTCATACACTTTTCATTCGTCATCACAATCGAATCGCTAAACAACTGCTGGTATATTTTAATATTTTCCTTAATGATTAATGACTCTCTACGAACTTTATGATTTTTTGTTTTAATTGGAGGATATGGATTTCAACAATTATTTGTCACACAAAACTTTTTTTAAGGAAATTAACAAGAAATGGACAGATGAACAACTTTTTCAAGAGGCAAGGCGGATTGTAATTGCGCAAATTCAACACATCACCTACAGCGAATTTTTACCAATGCTTTTGGGCAGAGAAACTTGGCGTCGATTTGCGCTGAATGGAATTAGTTCGCCCATTTCTTCGAACATGGCAAAAAGTGGGGCTGCGTTTATTAGCGAAACGTACAACCTGGACGTTAATCCGTCGATTTTGAACAGTTACGCTGCCGTGGTAGGACAGGTAATATTTTCAAGTGTTTTTAATGAAATTAGAATTTTATTGTGGAATTTTAGTTTTTCTTCACAATGTTCAATAGTCGTTTGGCGCAATACGGTCCCGATGGGATAAGACTAATGGATAGACCTTTGAGTGCGTACATGAATGAGCCAAGTTCCGTCTTCTTCAATGATAAAATTGACGGAATTTTGAGGCAATTTTTCATTCTAAATTTTTGAGAATTGGATTTAATGAATTTCGATTTTAGGTATTTGATTCGTCAGCCTACACAACAACCCGGTCTTTATATGACGACCGAATTTCGTGACAAACTTTTTAAAAATAATGCCAACTTGGGATTGGATTTAGCGGCGTTAATTTTACAGATGGGTAGGGATCACGGTATTCCTGGCTACACAACATGGAGAAAAAAATGTGGAGGGACCGAGGTACGTTGAAATTAATTCTTGATTGTAGAATTCATGGTCAAATTGATGTAATTCGAAGCACTTTAAAATAAGATTATTTTCGAGCATTAATTTTTTGGATTTCATACTTTTTTGTATGTCTGGGTTGTTTCTTAATCGTTCCCGTTTTTTTGTAAATAAAATGTATATATAAATAAAACGAATAGCTATAATAAATATGTATCCACTTTATTCTTCTTTTAAAGATTACTTCATTCGACGATTTGGTGGATGACGTTGTTGACGCAAAACGCATATTACCCATTCTGTCGCGACACTTCAAATACGTAGAGGACGTGGACTTGTTCATTTTGGGACTGGCGGAAAAACCTCTGAAGGGATCGTTGGTCGGGCCAACATTCGGCTGCATTCTAGCGACTCAATTCCAACGGGTTTCGTACTTTTTAACTCAATTTAATTTTCGAGTAGATTGATCGCTTATTAAATTAATCGTTTGGTAAAGCTTGCGTTTTCAGACGAAACGTGGAGATCGTTATTGGTTCGAAAATCGAATAGGGCCTTGGGTTTTTAGTGACGTACAATTGTCAGAAATTGGTAAAACGACATTGGCGTATATTATTTGTGCAAATACGGATCTTGAAACTGTTCAACCACACGCTTTTGAAACGGCGGACGCTTTAGAGTTTGTTTTATTTTATAATGAATTTGAAGATTCTGCTAAAAATCATGGATAAAAATTAATGGATATTGCTATATAAAAACATAGAAGAACTTTTTAATTTAAGCAATTATCCAATTGCATGCAATGCGAGCTCATTCGCGTCTCCGGATTATGGCGCTTGGCGGGACGTTGAGCCACAAATTAAGATGCCCGTCACCATGAACACTATTCAAAAAGCCATAACCTTAGGTGTCACTGCCTATAAGGAACGCAACAAACGGGAGAATACAAACATTGCAAAGAGTTGGTTAAATTTTAATGCATGCTTTCATTTTTATTTTTTATGTTATAGTCAATTATTATTTTTTACCAGTGTACATGAAAAAATTTGATTGAAAAGTCTTCAACAGAACATTTGGCATATTGTTAGAAGTTAATTTTGCAAATTTGAATAAATTTGCAGGTAAATTTCGCAAAAAAGTTGCAAATTTTTAACTAAAATTTCAAAAATACCATAAAAACCAAGACGTCATGTTCGATGTTTGGCTGCAAGGATAAAAAATAATATTTGACTATATGTACAAATTTATTTGAAGATCAGGGAGTGTTCGAGCCACACGATCCAATTCTCTCCTACGCCAAAATGATGCGTCCGAAAGTGGAAGCTATCGAAGTTTCGCGAAAGGCGCACGTGCTCTTGGAGGCCACCAAACTTCTAATGTCAAGGTAAATTTTTTAATATGTTGCTTTTTTTATTTTACAAAAAAGGTCGTAAATTTTTCCATCCGATTAGTATATATTTATTATTTTTAATAAATTTTCGTTTTAGTGACTCGAAATTAGAGGAAGACGATGGCAAATTTCAATTTAGTAACGCCGATTTGCAAAAGGTTTTGCCAAAAATCGACATCTCTTCGTTCGTTTTTTTTTCTCGTAATTGTGTTTTCTGCTTTTATAATATAAGTTATGTGATTGCAGATTTCTCGGAAATATTGAGCCATTTCTGGGAGACGAGGGCACAATCGAAAAGTGTTTGCCTCGGGATCAACCTTGTGATCACACTACGCCGTATCGGACCTATACCGGATGGTGCAACAACCTTCGCTTTCCACATTACGGAAATTCTTTTGGGCCGCTACGGCGCCTCCTTCCTCCGGCTTACGATGACGGTATTTCGTTTATATATTTCACTAATTTAAAAGAATTAAGAGGTAAAAAGTTTTAATATTTGAAAAAATTTCAGGCATAGATTTACCACGATCTTTTGCGAAAAGTGGATCTCCATTACCGTCTCCCCGACGTATTTCAAATGCGATTCACATCGATATGCCTATAGATCACGTAAAATATACACACATGGTTATGCAATTTGGACAAATTCTCGACCACGAACTTACTCACTCTCCCGTTGAAAGAGGTATAGCATTATTTTTGTCGTAATGGAATTCGGCTGAATTTTTTTAAATAATGCAGTAACTCATAAAACAAAGTAATTTATTATGGTTGTAGCATCTAAAATTTCGTTTCGGAACGAATGTTTCGAATTAAGTGTCAATAAAAAATTTAGATTAAATTTTGTGAATTGGACAAGGTCTAAAAATAATGTTTTTAGGTCCTGATGATCAAATACTAAATTGCTCAAGGTGCGATTCTCACGAGACACTATCGGAACACTGCATGCCTCTTCCGATACCCGACGGTGATCCTTTTTTTCCCACTCACGACGCGAAGGGCGAACGTCGATGTTTGTCGTTTGCGCGTTCTTTGTTGGGTCAATTGAGTCTTGGCTACCGAAATCAACTTAACCAGGTTTTTGAAAGCTGTTCCACCATTACAGGCATATGTTTATTTTATTTATTTTTTTTAGTTAACTGCTTTTATCGATGGCTCCGCCATTTACGGCTCTACTCAGTGCGAGGCGGTGACTCTACGTTCATTTAGCGGCGGCCGATTAAATTTTACGGTATTGGGCGATTTTAATTCGTAAGTTTTTTGAGTTCCGAAAAAGATATGTTAATTAGTAGTTTTTATTATTTGCTGAACTTTTTGATTTATAAATTGTTTAGAGAGGCACTTCCGCAAGGTGATCAGGAGCAGGACTGTCGGTCTACTCCACGTTTTCCATGTTTTGTGGCTGGTGATGAGAGGAACAGCCATCAGCCCGGCTTAACCACAATGCACACAATATTTTTGCGGGAACATAATCGCATAGCTCGACAACTGGAAACATTAAATCCAATGTGGAATGACGAAAAAATCTATCAAGTATTTTTTAAATTAGAAATCATAACGATTCAAGTTAACAGAAAAATGTTAGGTAAAAGAAAACAAAGCAATATCAAAATGTTATATTAGTTTATTTACCAGGCCTCCTCTCTTTCAGGAGACGCGAAAGATTGTTGGCGCTCTTTTTCAGCATATTGCTTTTCACGAATATATTCCTAAGCTAGTGGGTCGCGCGTTAGTAGGTCGCTTTGAATTGGATACGACTAGCTCCGGGTATTTTTCTGGGTACGACGCGAATTGCGATGCATCGATTTCGCATCCGTTCGCGACGGCAGCATTTCGTTTCGGTCATACACTGATTCGGAGGCTCTTCCCGCGCATGAACACCTTTTATCATAATTTTACAGAGCCGATGGATTTAGTTCAGAATTTCAACAATGCCGAAGCGATTTATGACAAGAATTCTGGTACATTTCTATTTTTATTTGTTACTATACATCGCCTGCAAAAATTGTCGTTAATTTAACAGTTAATTAGTTATGATAACGCATCTCAGTAATAATGTCAATTCCAGGTGGGATGGATACGCTTCTGGTTGGACTATTGGGCACGAAATGTATGGCGTTCGATCGCTTCATAACCACCGCAGTTCGAAATCATTTGTTTGAAATTCGCAATGTTCCTCTATCTGGAATGGATTTGATTGCGCTGAATATTTTGCGCGCCAGGGATCACGGTGTTCAGCCGTATAATGCATATAGGTTTATTTTAAAATCTACTTTTTTGCAGAAAGTCACTGAAATTTAATTGAAAAGAAAATTTTTTAGGGAATTTTGCGGACTTAAACGAGTGAAATCGTTTGCTGAGTTGAGCTCAGAGATGGACGACAGCACAATCGAAGCCCTGCAAAGCGTTTACGACGATGTGGATGACATTGATCTTTTCCCCGGACTGGTTTCCGAACGCCCTCTGCCCGGGGCTCTACTCGCACCGACAAGTTTGTCCTGAGACATTGTTTAGAAAGATATTTGAATTACTTGTTAACGAATTCTTTTTAGTGGCTTGCATTATTGCTGAACAATTTCAGCGACTGAAGAAGTGTGATCGGTTTTATTATGAGAATGATATTGCGGAGACGCGTTTCACTCCCGGTAATTGAAATCTCATATATAAATTATACATAAATAATTCCAAAGTTGCTCAAATTTAGAACAGTTAGCGGAGATCCGAAAGATC
Organism: Deladenus siricidicola; assembly: GCA_009724625.1. Lineage (NCBI taxonomy): Eukaryota > Metazoa > Nematoda > Chromadorea > Rhabditida > Sphaerulariidae > Deladenus > Deladenus siricidicola. Next base: position 9,512 of record SAUE01000757.1, read on the forward strand.
ACACTCGGCTCAATATTGTGTCAAAACAACAAAATTCTGACAAAAATTCAGCCCGACGTCTTCTCAATACCAGACGATTTGGGGTATAATAATACTTTTAACATTTGTAGATCAAATTGAAAAAATTTGCTTTAGAAATGCCCAAATTCCATGTGAACATTTTCCCCGAATGAATCTAGCTGTATGGATGGAAAGGCGTAAGTTTTGGAAATGCGTAAAATCTACATTCAGAAAAGTAGCGAGTCAAATTGTAATACATAATTTTGATTTTCAGCTATGTGCTTTATTGGCAATGACCAGGTACCGCGCGGCGCTTCAAAACTGAAATCGCCGTGTGTGAAGTGTACTTGCACGGCAGATGGGGTATACTTCAAAAAATTGTTGCTTTTATAAATGTTTTTAATCAAAATTTTAGCCGAGATGTAAGGCGATCAAAATATTAAATTGCGGGAATCTCATAGACAATTTCTTGATGACGGACATCAAAGAGGTATTTATTTAAAATCGTTGGCCTGGGAAAAGGGCTAAATTTTCAATAAAGGCTGGTTTGGCACAAATTGTGGTTTTTGTGATTTGCAGTCATTGGAAAAGTCTGAACTGAACATTTTTTAAAACTTTTTTTCACTCATCAAAGAATTTTTTGCATACCAGAACATTGTTCACTGATTTGCATTAATATTGAATAAGGTGATAGTTTAAAACTGATAAGAACTCTTATCACACAAAGTTATCGGACACAATGTTATCGGAAATAATGTTGTATTAAATTTGTTTTTAGGATTTGTCCTGCGTTGTTCAATGCTCAGCAGAAATAAATAAACGAATAGGACAAATATAATCACATTTTAGAACCTCCCTCCACATCAAGAGGTGCGAGGAAATATATATATTATTCACATAGCCAGAAACTATTCATAGATAGTGCAGACAACATAATTTATCAACATAAAAACGTAATTTATTCAGATTTTTTAAGGAAAAAAAATTTTTTTTCCATTATTTAGATTTAGTGATCTTATACACATACCGTTGCAATTAAATTAGCTGAATTTCTCTCGCTTTCTGGGATTTCTTCATTCCCGATTTATGTACATAAATGTTGATTTTTTTCATTGCGAATGTTGTTGGTCAACACCTCCAAGCTGTGAATTAATTATTGTGTTCTATGTCTCTGCGGGTTTTAAAAGTTATTATTTTTCAACAGAATTACACTCGAATCCGAAAATATGTTGACTTAATCTGTATGTATAAAAATTACGTAAAACATGAAATAAATTGTTGATTTGATCATTAATTATACAAAATCGTCGACATTAATCTGCAGTGTAGCAACTTCCCAGAAGCGTTTCAAATTCCAGTTCTATATTTTTAATTTTCAAAAACAAAGATGAACAAAATATTTTTATTCTTCGAACTCCGATATTGAGAAGAGCCTTTTGATTTTTAAAAACCAAATTCATCTTTAACGATTGACGCACTATTTTTAAAGTTTTCAATAAAATTTGGAAGTTCATTTTTCATTGAAAACCCCCAATACAGTCACTGGCAAAATCCCCGGACATACAGACAAATGAAGATGGAATCCCTTTGGAACAAATTTTTTTTTCGTTTTGAATCAGGTAAACAAAGCACAACTTAATAATTCTTCATAGAACTGCGTGAAAAAGTATAACGGAAATGGCGCTAATGATTGTCGTATCCGTATTGTTTATTCGAACATTTGTAAGTACGAGGAATATAAAGCGAAATTGTTTCAAAAATCACACATTATTTACAAAATAAAAATCTAGTTTGTATACAACACAAAATGCAAAATAAATCAAATAGGTTAATGTGTACTTTTGTAAATAAATTTTTCGTCTATTACCATTAAAATGTGGAATTAATTTTTGGAACTTCACAAATTTGTCTTGAATGGATCGAAATCAAAAATTGAAAAATTATAAAGTAAATAATTCCTGTTCTAAATACATATCCCGCAATGGAAAAAAACAAAATCAACACAAGCCTAGCTCACATTGAACATGTTATAAATGGTTATTAAAAACATAACTAGTTTTCTAATTAATAAATACTAAAAATCAATGAAAAAACATTTCAGAAACATAAAAAAATGGAAAAATCGTGAAATGAAAAATGTTAAGATTTAAAAACCCACATCACGTCTGAAAATGGCCCAAGGTGCCCAAAGGCTCAAGGACGAATTGCGTGAGCCGTCACCCTCTTCCGGGTGACCGGGATTCCAATGGGTGCTTATTCGTCCTGCGCGCCAACCTCCTCGTCGAGAAGGCCTTCATGCTCCTGCTCCAGCTGACTTTCTGCGTTCTTGCGTTTGTAGTAGTAGTATTGGGTGATGACGGTGGCGTCAAAGATGCAGCAGCCCAAGCTGCCCGCCAACCACGGCAGATGACGCACCAAGTAGACGACGCCCGTCGACTCCATGATCACGGACAGACCGTATGTGAGGTTGGCGGCGACGATGATGTAGAACATCGCCATCGAGAGGCCGTCGCAGGACTTGCGGTAGTAATTGCGCATTATTTGTGGAATTCGACCGGAGAAGTAGCAAATTGCGGCGATAGAGCCGATCACATAGCCCAGCTAAATTCGGTATTTAATAGGAAATCCCATTTTCACTTTATGTTTTGTTATACAAATACTGACATTGCGACGGGGTGGATTCATGACAAAAAGGAAAATCACTTTTTAATAGCTCAAAATTTTTATATTTACAAGACTAAAAAATTTCAATTCTTCCTGATAATATTTACTTAAAAATCGTAAAATGATGGGCCTAGAGAGTAGGGAAAAATGGAGGGAGGGTTAATCTTTTGGAAATTTTCAAAATTTTTTGTGTCAAAAGAAAGAGTTGATAGAAAGCGTTCCAAAAACATAAACTTTGACCCCCGTTCTTTCTAAGCAGAAATATTAGCCTTTTTTGGCTTTTACTCCCTCCCAATGAATCTAAACAATCAAAAGTCTCACCACATCAGTGTAACCCTCGAATATAGGAGGTGCTTGCAGGCTCTCATCGGCATAAGCTAACCTAAAAATAAATGTTTAATTTATTATTTTTCGGACACATTTCCGCAAGAAAAACCTTCGTCCGACGTGTTGTAGTTGATACTCGCTAGCGGATGATGATGAACCGGGAAGCAAAGTGGTTAGGCCGAACATACCGAACAAAAATACGGGAACTACCACCGATGAGCCGACCATAAGACCTTCTAAAAATAAAAATAAATGAAATGACATAGCGTTCCCGATATGAAAAATAATAAAATCTAATTTCGAAAAAACAATTAGTGCTGTGACTTCCAATCAATCAGTGTGTAATATCTCTGCTCACTTTACAATCTATGGTAATATCCCTGCGCCGCATACGTCAACATTCTTTCTCTCACGTAATTTTTCTTTCTTAAATAAAATCTCGAGTTTTGCATAAAAATCAATGTATAGCTTTAACAAGAGCTTGTAAAAGCAATTTTTTATTTCCGTTTTTTGCGAAATATCGCGATAAAAAAGTAAGCCGGATTCAAATAGCAGAATTCGAATCCTAACTGTTAGACTTAGAGAAGTTATGTCTTAAAAGTCAATAATTATTTTAACATTTTTTATTAATTAAATTTATCCAATCGAAGAAACTCACGCCTATTCGAACGATAGATTCGCGTGTAGTACATAAATTGGCTGACGAGCACGATGTCCTGAATGATGTAGTAGACGCCGATAACTTGCTGTAGAGGCTGTTGGTGGGTGAGAACGGCGCCGATCATATTGCACGAGTCGCCGATCATCCTAAAAACTTTCCATAGGGAACATCCTATACGTAGCCACGTAGCCAGAAGAAAATTTTCTAAATGAGCATTTCGGGCGAAGTGGCAAAAATAGTTTTTAATTTTTTGGTACTAGGTTTAAATATTTGGTGAAGACCTCAGGTATCTGGGGGAGGGATGGCCTGGGCCCTCTGGCTACTAGCCTACCTCTTAAAAAATTGTAGCCATACAAGGAATCAGTAAACAAAAAAATCCATGACCATTTCAGGCGCCTGCTTCCTATAAAAAAATCCGCAAAACAAATACAAAAAAAAATTTGCAAAATTCATATATCCCACCAAATATTTTTCTTTTTTTCCATTAAAACTTCAGGTATCGCGAGGGATGGCCTAGGGTACTCTAGTTACGGGCCTGCTCATCCTTAAAAATTATAGCCAAACAAGGAATCGTTAAATAATAAAATCCACAACACAATTAAAAAAACATCCACAAAACAAATATTTTTAATGTTTGAGGTTTTGCGATCAATTTATATAATTAATTAATTTTAATGTGGCGTTTAAAAAACCAAACAAAATGCTCATTTTTTGCATAAATATAAACGAGTTAATTTCACATTCTTACGTACATTGTTAGTAACCTTTTTATTATAGTTTATGAATTATTCGTTTTAAAAAATTCTGTAAAAAATTCCTCAATAATAATAGCCGGCATTTTTATTCTTTCCATTCTTGTAATTGTTTAAATTCATATTTTTTAAATGTATTCTTTAAAAAAATAACGTCAAAAAAATGCACTCAAATTATAAAAAATCTCATTATTTTTAGTAGTTATTTTTTGTAAATGCAATTCCACATATACTTATAAAATTTTTTTGGTCTCAATCTAAATTTGAATTAATTAAACTTACCAAAAAATAAGAAAAAACACGGATAGACCTTCGCATCGCTTCGTTCGATAGTTCTCGTACAATTGAGGGAACAGAGGCACCAGCCACAGCACCAGCGAAATTAGTCCCACAACGAAGCCGGCCAATTTCACGTTTGTATCCACACAATCGCCGAAAAACTGGAAAAAATTCTACATGTATATGCAAAATGTGACAAGGAATTTTTGAAATTAATTAGCGGTTAGAAAAAGTTAATTTTTTAATTTTGTCACTTTTTCGGTTAAATTTATTCATTATTTTATTTCAGTTTTATTTATTTTATGCGTAAAAGTATAGACGCAGTTTTTTGTATAAGTAAGCGTTTAATCTCGAATAAACAAGTTACGTTATAAATCCACTTAATGCCATCGCTGCACGAGTCATTCGATGCCGTCGTATCAGCAAGACCCATAGATTGCTCCATGGCGTTTTGCGGTACGGAAGTTAGTGGAAAATAGCGATAGATCATCTGCCCTAAAATTTACATATTTCGGCGATGATTTATAAAACGTCATCATTTTATGCAGAACAAGATAATTCCATTTTCTCTATCAACAGCGAACGCTCGAGCATTGTTTTTACCTCAGTAATTTTCAACATTTGTGATTAATTCTTCCAAAAATAAATGCCAAATAAATATTTTTTCAACAATACCGCCAATTCAAAATTCAGTCTATCGCCTTTTACGAGCTTCTTATTTTGCAAGAAAACTTTCGAAAAACACGTCTCGTCAAAACCGGAAGTGGTGAGAAAGAACGAGAACGGAATTAGATAGTATGCATACTATAGTATGTTATTAATGGTATGGGCAGATTCGAGAAGAGCACGCAGAGAATCAGAGAAAAATCGGACTTCCAATTTTTAATTGTCATGGTGAGGTGTGAAAACGGTACATATAACTTTTTAACGACTTGACTAACCTGAGCGAAACTTATTATTTCACCTACATTTTAGAGTTGGACGGAATTCATAGGGACGTTTGTTGACTTTCGAATTCCGACTGGCAATTTCGACTTCCTAAAAACGGTCGTTTTGAGTTTCCGAATTTGCGAAAATGATGCAAGTAAAAATAACAGAAAATTTATACATATAAATTCCGATTTCGGGTTCCGAAATTCGGGAAATTCCGGCTAAGGAATACTGTGTGCCTTCTTGTTGCACAAACTTGAACAAAAAATATTTTATTACATATGTTTTTGGACATTGTTTTTATTGTGATTATACAGTTCGAAAATTTGAAAGTCCAATTATATTGATTAATTTTTAATTTAGAAGGTAGTTTATATTAATCTTCTTGGGTTGTTCTACGTAGCAGTATGTATTTTCAAGAATACATGTTATGATTTAGTTATTTTTGCGTATGTTTGGCTATATTTAAAGTTAAAAATCCATTTTACCCTTTTATAAAACAGGTGAAACCGCTTGATTTCTCTGAAAATAAACTAAATGAATGAATCGGCATTCTACTACGTTCAATTAATAATGTCTAATTTCCTCCGCCTCAAATGCCAATACGTCATATATAAAAATGATCAATACTGCCCACTATCAGCCAGTATAAGATGTTTGCGTGGCCGCCAGTAGCAACTGTAACATTTTTCACCTGCTTTTTGAATATCTTATGTTGTGAATTTGGCATTTCATTTTTTATTACAACAAATTTTTTTAATATTGTAAAAACGGATATTCTTAAACAATATTCTTACATTTTTTACATTCGACATCCTCCATTGAGTTGAGTTGATATCAATTATATACAGATGAATATGGATAATTTTTGTTTGTTCAACATATTAGCTTAATTTGTAGTATTAATTCAGGCGTATGGTTCTTATGTAATTTTATAGAAAATTAATCAATCTATATTGTAATGCAACAAATATCGTAATGCTCAAGATTCCAAAAATACTTATTTTGTTTAAGGCAGAACGTCTAAAACGAGAATTTTTCGGCAAAAGCCATGGCCAATAAAACAAAAATCAACTCCAACTTTTTTAGTCAAACTGAGAAAAAATTGTCATGTGTTTAATTTGAACGTACATATACCGTAACCAAAAAAGTAAATATCAATAAGTAAATATCAAGCACTAAAATATTATGTTATTATTGAGTACCCCATTTATCAAATGAAAAAAAACTCCGATTTCTGAATTCTTAGGGGTATTTGAAAAATGAGGTATTCGAAAAGTGCAAAAAAAATAAAGTATCCCAAACTTTGATCTATCGTATCTCAAAAATTGAGGAAGCTACAGAGCTCGCAAAAAAATAGTTACCACCAATACTCGATTCATCCTGACATTTTTTCACTTAAAATTAGAAATATTGTATGAAATTTAACACCGAACCTTTAGTTCTTTGCATTATATGTATATGTCAGTCACCATTATGGAACACCCGCGTATTTCCTGGTATTTGTTCTGTTTATTGACATCTAAAAATGTTAGTATACAAAATCTTCTTATTATCATGAATTATGTTGGTGTGGTTTTCTAATTTCAACCGTCTTAAACAACCAAGGGTTTACATTTTTTAATAGTTTGTTTTCAGAGAATTGAAGAATTAGCAACAATGATACTATTAAAATAATTTTGATGTTTTAAAATATTTGAATTTGTTGTTTTTTATAAATTCTTGGTGGACGATCTTTGTGTTTTCTTGTGCATATACATACATACATACATACATACATACATACATACATACATACATACATACATACATACATACATACATA
>SAUE01000764.1:0-14678 GCA_009724625.1 Deladenus siricidicola
AAAATAAATCTTAATTTTACATTTGGGCCCCAAATTTGGGGGGTGAAAGCCAAAAAATTTTTAGAGGCTCATATTTCTGTCTACAATGATTGGCTTTAATGAAAAGGCTTTAAAAAAATTCGAAAATTCTCCATAAGTGGTTCGAAAATTTCTATCAACTCCTCCCCCCCCCCCAAAAAAAAAAAACGAAAATGTCAAAAACCAGAGGCGTACGTCCACTCTCCATCGGGAGGGGAAGTATCGCGGTAATTTCAATAGGGAGGTGCAGATTTAGGCGGCGCAGGGCGCAATATATTGCGCCATTGGTGCCACCTAAATCTGTAGTTTTCCAATTAAAAAAAATTGTCCCATTCATTTTACGACGAAAACACACACCAAAAATTTATAAAAACTACTTGGAATTTTTAATTCCAGTCTTCTTTGAAGTGAAAGCTTTGAAAACTACAAAAAATACGCAAATCCGCTAAATTGCTATAACTTATTTAAATTTTGTTTTTGTTGCGTAATCTGAAAAAGTCAAGTTTTCGCCCTTTATTGCATATTTAGCTTTGCCAATTCAGATGCTCATCAGTCCGTTCTAACAGATGTATGCAATAATTATTGGTGTGATATTCCTGTTGTGGATTTGCTATGAAGTTGATCGAGGGGTTTGTTTATTTTATTGACGTATATAAGCAATAATTTGAGAACACCTCTTGAATAAAATTGAGAATTCTTCGTAATTGTGTTTCAATTCATAACACTGAAGCAGTGTAAAGGATCCATAATCCTTTAAGTTTTTTTCTTATATGTTTGAATTTTAGAGGAAGATACAAGGTCGTAGTGGTATTCCAATTCTTGGATATATTTTCGATTCGATTTCGGTGAACGTGCACGAAGAAGTTGTGGAATTGGAAGAGTCAAAGCGAAAGAAGAAAAAGAAGGACAAGAAGAAGGAGCCCGATTCGACTACCTCGTCATCCGCCTCAAAAGACGCCACTTCACCGAATAAAAAAAAGAAGAAAGATAAGGAACATCATCACAAAAAGGATCACCACAAAAGTAAGGCAAGTACTTTTTCAGTTTGCCTAACCTTGTTGTGTAGCCACCAAAGGGTCAGCTTTTTAATTCAAGGAGGAATGGAGGAGGCCGCTATTCTGTGGGAAATATGCATTCCCCTATCTAGTGGCGTCGCCAGGAATTTTTCATGGAAGGGGGAATTTAATAAAAATTTTCCAAAGGAGGGAGAGTCTTTTAAAATTTCAATTTTTACGTTGGAAAGTTTTTTCAAAAAATTTTTTTTTCAAAGAAAAACTCCATGTGAGGGGAATTCCCCGCTCCCACCGCGACGACGCCACTGCTCCTATCCCTTATCGATTCAATGCAATTTTCCCTAATTAAAATATATATGGAATATACATTTTCGACTGTCCGAGCTAGGGGATGAATTGTTTAGTATAAAATTTTTTGCAGAAATCGTCGTTATCTGATAAAAAGGAAAAAACTGGCAGCGACAGAGAGGAGAAAAAGGGTAGGTCGCCTCAACCCGTTCAAAGTGGAAGCAAAAGCATTAAATCCACATCTAGTATCTCCGAAGAATGAAACCAAGCTGAAGGAAATTGCACCACTCATTCGCATTGTAATAATGTACTAAAATATACATGTCTAATTGAATAAATTCATCTAGATCTTCAGTCTCATTATAAAACTTTTATAACCTTCCAAGTCATTAATTTATTTGATGGGATCGTTGTTTTATTAATTTCTTGTTGGTGATTTGTTTGTTGGTGGGTTTTTTTTTATGTGGTCGTCTGCCAATCTGCGATGTTTAACGAAAAATTCCTGGTTGCCCCGCCACCTCATTCCGAAATGCTTAATTAAAAAGATAAACTGGGGAATGTGGAGGCTGGCTTTTTGTTAGTTAAAGTTAATGAATTTTGGTTAACCCTCCTCCCCATACCACCCCATTCAGAAATGCTTGATTAACTGCTTGATTGCTTTTTTATTTAGATTTTTAGCTGAGATAAGGAACGGGATTTTTTAACCATTTTGTATTGTATTGTTTACCAATTTGCAAAGTTCAATTTTTAATGTTGTCCTATTCCATTCCGAAATTCTTGATTAACCAGTGAGCCCACTCCGGTCGCTTGGAGGATGTTGTATTCCGACGCAACATAAAATATAAATTAGGGGATGTGGGGGCTTTCGACCATGATAGGCCTTTTGTTATCTTTCAGTTTTTTCCCGGACTTAATTTTTTTATTTCAAGATATTGCTTTTAGATGTTCCAAAATCCTCAACATTCTAACACTTAAATATAATTGAAAAGCTCTGAAATGAATGGAGACGAGATGTTTCGAAATAATTTGGTCGCTCTTAACGATTAACACCAGTGGGATTCCGGAAAAGGCAGCCAAATTTTTTTACATAGATTTAGTAAACGGGGTGGAAGACCCAAAATTTTACTTCTTTACTTGAAAAATCCGAAGTTTTTTTCAATGAATACGCCACTACCTGACACAAAATCAATTACTTAAAACATTTTTGCTCATATTTTTGTCACTCTCTCAGCATTTTCTTTAAAATTTAACAGAAAATTTAATGCAAACAGTAAAAAACAATTCAAACAGAAAGTTTATCACGTTAAGACTAAAAATACACATTACAATAATTTATGCACAAAAATAGATCAGAGGTGATTTTTAGCTAGGTAAAAAAGAAAATTGCATTTGAAAGGGCTAAAAATCAGAAAATTCCTACTTTTGAAGTAAATTTTTATTGGTTTTCAGATGGAAATAATTTCAAACTGGAATTTCAATGCTATTTTTTGAAAATCAAGTTTATAGCAGTGTTTTCATGTTTTGGCTAAAATTAAATTTCGACTTTCCCGCTTTTCCCGAGTATCCCGATCAACGAGGGCAATCGATATGTCAGCGGATAGCCCATTAAAAATTATGTCTGGTCTGTGTAATCAAAAACCCAAATATCGCAGTACTGTCTGTAAGCTATAGAAAAAAGTGCGGGAAAGTCGAAATTTAACTTTAGGCAAAATTTGGAAACACTGGTTTATATGTAGAAAATAGAAGCAGTCCCGGCTCCGCGGCCGAAGCTCATTTTTGAAAATGCCCGGAGCCGAAAATCAGGTACATAATATGTGTATTGCCCAGAGGCATAGAGGCATAGGTGGGCTCAAGCTCCCTTCCCGAAATGAAAACATAAAGTACAATTTTTCACTTTTTTCAAGTAGTGGAATAAATTTAAAACTTTTTTTGGAGATTATATAATACCCAAAAGAAAGAGCTCGTCGAGAGCGCTCAAAAAATACTGATCTTGCCACCTCCCCGAAATTTTTTAATGTACAGATGTCTCCCGGTAATACATACATTTTTACCCGAAATTTCCACAATTTCATCGCTATAAGACTCAATTTTCATTCACAGCTCCATGGATTCGTCGTCCGCGTACGTCTTTTGCTAGAAAAGAAAAAAATTGATTTATTGTATTGTCGAACCTCTGAAAAACTTTTTTTAGTTTGATTTTGAATTGAATGGGGAAATCGTTGCAAAATACAACCAATTTTTTTGATGACCCGAATTTTTTTGATGGTTTTCAACCCAACAAATTTTTTATGGAGGAACCGACAAAATTTCTAATTTTCTAAAGGAAAAACAAAAAATTAGGAATTCTCCGTGCAAATTCTCAGGGAATTCTCCTCCCTCCTAATTGGCGACGTCACTACTACTCAGTTATTTTGGCCAAAAAATTGGGAAAATATCATTATAAATATAAGTTATAATAAATAATTAATATAATGTAATAAAATCCTACAAAATGAGAATATTTATCCGGAATTTTAAAATAGCTTTAAAAAAATTCATCCACCTTATATCTAGGACAAGGGGGAGGAACCAAAAATTTTACATTAAATTTGCGTAAAAAATTAATTAATTTTCGCAACAGAAGGCATACTCCTGGCTAGTACCCCACTATACAAATATAAACACGCAACTAGAAATTGAAAAATTTTATTATTATTTATTCACTATATGAACAACTATGTAACGAACCTCCAATCGCGTCTTCAAAGACTCGAGGCGCGCGATGTGCGCGAGGAGCGCTGGTCGACGATGGCCATACGAGTCTCGAGCCGGATCGCCACTCGGCCTCCAACCACTCTTCTTTTTGTTGGAGGAGAGGTTCTTTAGGTTCGAAAATTTTTCTGTAATCTAAAAATATATTCTTATAAATAGACTTTCCATAAATTTTTAGCTCGTTTCAAAAAATAAATTAAAATATAATTCAAATTATAATCAAACAGATATAATGTTTAAACAAAGAGTTCTCAAATAGGACTATTATCCGTTGACAAAAGTGGAAATTTGGATTGAGTCACAATTCCACGAAAAATTGGTTGGTAGCTGGATTTTGGATTTTTGAACGTTTCAAAACCGGTAAAAAACCAAAAAAGGGTAGCCAAAAAAATAAAAGTTTTTATTATTCCGTCGTTTTTAGCCCCTAGACCACTTTTTAGTCAAAAACGGGTGAAAATCGTATTCTATAATTACTTCAATAGTTCATCCAAAAAATTAGATTTCAAAAATTTTCACCATTAAAATGGTCTGAATTCTCATATTTTTATAATCTAACTAAGCATACCTTTTCCTCCTCCATAATTTCATCGTTTGACTTCCTAAAAGTTTCACAAAATCGCGAGATGGTAGACGCTCTCAGTTCGGCGAATTCCTCATCTGTAACCTTCACTCTTACAGTAGACTTCAGATCGTTTTTAACAGCGTGTAGCTCAATCAGATTTTCACAAACCCCGTCGAGGAACTTTTCGTGAAGTTTCACTAACGCTTGACATTTTTTCCCTAAAATTAATCAATTCGTTCTGCTAGGCAAATTTCAAGCCAATATATAAAAAAGGTGACTCCCCCCCCCATCCCGCCACACAGGGGTCGACCATCCCGCAAGATCTCAGATGACCAAAGGTGAGTGGAAGAAAGAAAGGAAAAAACAACGCAAATTTTACGCCACCGCAGTGAATTTTGCGGGATGGTATTTTTTTATCAAAAATTCAGACGGCGTATATACATATATATCTTCAATTTTTTTCTTATAATCGTTGAAACGCCAATAGTGATGCATTTTAAATTAAAAAAAAGTCACCTTTTCGGCTTTCGTACTTCGCGCTGTCCATGACGTGTCGCGCGGACGGATCGAGTGGCGCACGGCCCGAGTCCGGCGCACTTCCGCTGACGTCCTCGACGTGGATGGCGCACTTGTCCGCGACGCCCAACTCCTCCAGCGTCTTGTCGTTGTTGGCAGTGAGCTCAGAGAGGAATTTTCCGTGTTCGTCGTGCAACTTCAACCGCATGTTTGGTGATAGTACGCTGACGACTAGCTCCAGCTTTGCCTGAAAGTGGTTAAAGAATGAGTAAGCCAATGGTAAAATAATTTTATTGGCAAAGAAAAACCTTGAGTTCCGTCAACGTGAGCGTCGAGGAATATTGCGCCTTATGCAGAAATTCCGAATTCACCGATTGTATTGAAAGATGAAGAACGCCCATGATTTTATTCACTAATTTTACTGAATTATGAAAAATATCTTGAAAAATTGGTGACCAAGGAAATAAAAAAATGGAAAAAATAGGACATAAAACATTTAGGGAAATAAAATGGCACAACATATGTACTTAAACTGAAATACTTTTGAAACTTATAAAAATTATTCTGAAAATCTCAAAATATTCAAGAATTATTGACTTCTTAGGGGAAGAAAGAAACTAAAAAATGCCCATTTCTTTCTCCTGCTCCTTTTCTCCTTTCCGGTTTCTTGTGTGATTTCCAACTTTGACTCGTGCACGACGCGTCGTGTGCCAAAAAAAAGAATTTCATGAAATCGAAAAAATTTCCTGTAAAAACCTAATTCAAAGGTTTTTTTGGTCCTTAAATCAGAATGTCACGCCAAACCAACTCTATTTCAAATTTTTTTTTCAATTTTTAAAATTCCAATATAGAAAAAAATACGAGGTGAGTCACCTCGTACCTTAGGTGACCCATTTCCTTAAACCAGATAAAAAAATTATAACATGTCTTGCTATTTGACGTCAAAACCGAAAATGACACGAAAGAACGATAATTCCGTTATTAAATAAATAGATTCAATAAAAGAGCAGACAATCAGAGCAAAAGTGGACTTTATTTCGAAAATATTTTTTCCCACATTGGGATTTTTTTCTAAACAGAAATGCATTAGAGACTTTTTGAATTAAATATTTTTTTAGTTTTGGTGAATCATTTTGACCAGTGATTTGCGGAATTCCGAATTGCTAACTCCGAGCTTTTTTGGGCTAAAAATTTCCGTCATTTTGTCTGGGAATTCGGAATTATTTGAGGGGCAAAAAATTTCCCTTTTCCATATTCCTAGAGTGTTTGGGCTTGGAACTCCGAATTTTTGAAATTCCAATTCCATATTTGGAATTTCATATAGCTCAGCCCTGATTTTGACGGCGCATTATGAGATAGATATCTAGATGTTATATTCGCATTAACAAATATTTTGCCATCTTTCTTCGTTGAAATAAATTCAAATTTCTTCAGCGGACTTGATATGTTGTCCACGTCACAGAAGCTCAATCTTTTGGACTTGTATGATGAGGAAATTAAGTCTCGAGTTGCGCTAAATTGTAAGGGACTCGGGCAATTGGAGACGCTTATTTCCAAGGCGCGTATCGACGAAATATTCGAAAATCATCCCGACGATCAGTCAAAAATTGGTGCAGAGCTCTGGGCGGAATGTCGCCAGTCGGCGCTTAAAAATATTTTATACGAGAAGGTCCTCATATTTTTGAAGGATAATTTAAAAAATGGTGAGTTTTTTTATTTAGAAAATTGATTATTTTGTGTTATAATACTATGTTTCTAATTTTGAAATTTATGGTTTCGTAGGAATTAGAAATTTGTTGATTTCAATGGGCTATAAATTTATTTAATTATGTTTAATTATTTAAAAAGTATTTAATTATTTAAAAAATTAACAGAATTTATTAATTCAAAAGAATCTAGCGAAATTTACATGAAAATTTATTTTTAGTGGATATCGATTTGCATTCGATGATGTACGTTGACAGTTATTATAATGAATTTGTTGTCGGATTTTGCAAAATGTTGAATCATTGTAACGGATTAATGAATGTTATGGAGCCGATTGGCGACGTTTTGGATTCGCTTAGAGAAGTGCCGGGTTTTGGTGAAATATTTGAGCCGGTTCGCCTGAGACTTGAGGCAGGCACTTTAAGTGGAAGAAGTGCCAAGAAGATTGTTCTGAGGTAAATTCCAAAAAAATTTAAAGGTTTTCAAATACCATTTTGTATTGTTTTTTTTTAAGATATACACCTTTACTCACCGTCTACGGCTATGAGCATTTGCTTTTCGCGATTTCGGAGCGTGGTGGGGAAGCCGAAAAATTCGTAAACCAGATATGGCCAAATTTTCGCAATGAATACGGTATGTAGTTATCGACAGTGGGACTTGAATCCGTTTTGAATCAGGATTCAAAAGTTTGAAGCTTTACAACTTTGTCAATTTGTATGTTTTGTATACAAATAAATATACCATTCGATTCATCTTGACGTGATCTCTCTTTATACGTCGTCAAATTCGGTTTTTATGAAAAACTGAGCAAGTTATTTAGGAAAAACCAGAATTTAATTGGCAGATTCGAAGTTTTAATTAATTTTTTTTTAATTAATTTTGCATTAGATAGGCCGTTTATTGAAGTTAAAAACAAATTCCGAAAAAGCACTGGTTATCGATATTTTTAAGTTCTAGCTCTCTTAATTTTACCATTTTTTAGAATATCTGAAGCAAACGGCAAATAATCCGCATGGTTGGTTTTTTCTAATATTTTGTTTAATGAAATTCGTGTGTATTATCGTTAGATTTTTGTAAACCAACAAACGATTTTAATAAACGTAAAAACGAAATTAAAAGTTGAATAAAGTTTTATAATTTTTTTATCGTTTTGCAATTTGAACACATTTGTTGGTTTGTATTTTTTATGGTATGTATTGAATGTTTAGGCTTATTTCATATAATTTATGCGAATGAGGACATTGCTGAAACAATAAAGGAGGCGTTGGCGCAAGGAACGAGATCCAAGAATGCCTATTGCGCAAGAATTGGGAAAATACCGCCCATTCATCAACGCGCGTGTATTATTGATTTTTGTAAAGGTATATTCTTCGTTTAAATTTTATATATCCACACCCGGACCAAGGCCAGAGAAAATTCTTCTTTATTCCGTGCAGTCAACCTTTTCACTTCGTTATAGCCTAGTCCAGCCTCAAACACAGTTAAATGGTCATATTTTTCCCATTGTTAATGTTATTGTTTTACTATTGTTGTTGTTTCTTCTCGCGTCGTTTTACGGCGTAATAAATTTATTTATTTTAACCCATTTTTGTGGTTTTAATTTTTTGCGGGTTTTTTTCTAGAAAAGCCCTTGAATTTGCGCGGATATCAGACGGAGTTGGTGAAAGAGGCTTGCCTCGGGCATAACGTCGTCATTTGCGCGCCGTCCGGTTCCGGCAAGACGGTGGTTGGCTCTTACATTGTACGAAATCATCTGTATCAATCCATTCAGAACCATATAAAAGCAAAGGTTTTAATTTTTATGTGCTTTCATTTTACAACTTTAGTTTAAAAACTGAAATTTTTATATGTACATATATTTCTAACCTAGACTAAGGTGATGTATTTTGGGGGTTTTAGCGTGTAATTTTTAGCATTTCCAAGCGTAATTGCTTTTTTAGTTGGATTAGATTAAAAAATGTTTCAAAAATATTTACAACTTTTCTAATTTGTGATATTATTATATTGGTTAGGTCTGCTTTTTGGTTCCGACGGCTGCTTTGGTGGATCAACAGTATGAGGTTCTACAAAAATATTTGGGACACTTTGCTAAGGTAATGTTTTAATGCATATATGTTTGAGACGTTTGTATTAGCTATGTAATGTTTGTGGCGATGGGAATGTTGTAATTGTCCTGTAAATTTTATTTAATTTTTACTTTTTTTAAATCAGAATTTAAAATATGCATTACATTGTTTTAAAAATATGAATATTAATTTTTTTGTATTAGTTATCCGATAGGAGATAGTGGATTAGTTACGCATGGCAATAACGTTTTTTAATGTAGGTTCGTAAAGTTTGTGGCAATTTTCCATCTTCCATGCCGAATCGTCAAACCATTGAAGAGGCGGATGTTATTGTAATTACTCCGCAAATTATTGTGTTAGTTTTTCTTACTTTGTTTTTGGGATTAGTTACACATGTACATGAAGTTACATATGTTGACCAAAAATTATTTTTTTAGTAATTTATTAATTGAACAGCCGATGTCGTATTTAATTGAGGATTTCGTACCTTTTCGTCTTTCGCAATTTAGCATGCTCGTCTTCGACGAGGCTCATCACGCTGACGAAAAGCATCCGTATAATGGTTATTTTTTAGTAATTTTCTATTAAGTTCTGATTTTAGTTAGTGCGATGTGTATTTTGTTTTAGTTGTCATGGAGTACTACCATGAAATGAGGGATCTCAGTTTGTGTACGGAAAAGCTTCCTCAGGTTTTATATTTTATTATGATTGTTTTGCAGGTTAATCGTTGGAATTTTTTATTGAAAAGCTTTTTTTTCATTCAGGGCAGGGAGGCATGGATCCACCTGTTTCCCCTCCTCCTGACTACGTCCCTATTATAGATCTTGCTTGTTTAGGTCATTGGGATGACGGCTTCGCTGGGCATTGGCAGCTCACAGGCAAAAGGTCTCGCCGATGCAGTCACACATACGCTGTCGATGTGCGCAAATTTAAACGCTCAATTTATTAGTAGAGTTCGTATTCGTGGTCATCTGGAAGAGTTGAAGATGTGTACATCAGATGCGCGTGATTGTAAGTTATATAAAAAAATTGCAATATTTCATTTTAATGTATTAATTTTGCAAGTACACATTTTTGATTGTTTTAGCTATAATATTGGTGGAATATGCGGGTGAGACATTGAAATTTCATCAAACTTTACAGGAGCAGTTATTCTACTTTGAGAATCAATTACTTACAGTTAAAGAGGGTATTTTCTTTATAAATTCTATTTGAGTCGAATATATTGAAGAACAAATAGAAAGTCGGTTTTCTAATTTAAGTAGTTTTTTTAGCCAAAACAATTCCGGCAATCAAGAATCTTCTCACGGATAAACCGTTGAATCGTCTCGAACAATGTTCGTCTTTTGTGTACGATAGATTTATATTTGGAGTATGAATTTGATATTTTAGCATACGAACAATGGATTTTTATGTTGGAAAAGGAAGTTCCAGCCAACGAGCAACTCTGCCCTAATTCCCGACGATTTCTTGTTCATTGCATCGATCAATTGAAGGTTATTTTTTAATTTAGCCGGTACTTTGATTTTTCGACATTTTTTATAAGCACATAATTGTATACAATTTTTTTTGAAAATGCAACTATTTCTAGATTTTCTGCAGCGCGACTGACTTGTTGAGACTTTTTGGCTCCAAATCTGCTCTCGAGTACATTACCGATTCGGAGGAATCATTTTTTGCGACCAAGACTCACGATGACGTTGCTCGTTTACAGGGTAATTTTAGCGTCACAATTAGTAATTGTATCGAAAAAATTATTATTTTTATTATTATTATTTTAGGCATAATTTCTCGACTGGCTGATCAGCCGATTTATGAGAGCGAACTTTTATTGAAACTGCGCAGGTATTTTTTGGCGGTTATTGACTTTACTAATTTAAGTGTTATACTATTGTAAGGATATTAAATTTGTTGTTATTGAAATTCAGATCTTTGTGAAATATTAAATTTATTTAGTATTTTGAGCGCTCAATTTGCCGATCTCAGTGATAGCCGAGCCTTGATTTTCGTACAGCGACGCGATTACTGTCGCCGTCTCGCCGCAATTTTAAATGAAAAAATGGATTTATGCGTTGATTATTTAACAGGCCAAACAAGCAATGTTGAAAGCGGCATGAATTTGGCCGATCAGAAAAAAAAGCTTACTGAATTTGCCGATGGTCGAAAGAAGGTTTTGTGCGTTACTACGGTGGCCGAGGAGGGCATCGACATTTCGGCGTGCAATTTGGTGATTGAGTACAATAATGTGGCCACAGACATTGCGCGTATTCAGCGAAGAGGTATGGTTTTAACACTGACGTACAAAAATAATTGTATGCCTACAAAACTTTCAATTTTTTTGCAGTCGTGGCGCCGGGGTATCGTAACTACCACCCTCTTTTCTGGAGAAATTTTTATTTAGTATTTGTTGGTGTCAAAAAAAGAAGTTTGCCAGGAGATTTTCAAAAATATTTTTAATTTTGACACCCAATGGCAGAAATATACACGTTAATAATGATTAATTTTTGTAGGAAGAGGTCGTGCAAAGAATGCTCGCTCCATCTTGTTGACTTTGGACATAAGCATACAGAAACGATCCGAACAAAACGCAATTCGCGAGGAATTAATGACGTTAGCACTGGATGTGGTCGACAGCAAATCCAACACTTGGTTTAGAGCTGAGGTCAACAAGCACGTCAACATTCTTCGCGAGAATCGTTTACGGGAGAAAGCGCTGGTGGAGGAGAAGCAATCGCAGCTGCGAAATTCGGAATTTAAATATGCTGTCACTTGTAGGTAATTAGATTTATTTAATAATGATGATTTTTTTTTTGAAAATTATTTGGTTTCCTACGTGAAAATTCCTCTTCTCGTGAAAAATTCCTGAGTGCCAGTAACCACTGGTTAATAAGGGTCTTAAAAAATTTGCAACGAAATATTTTTTCTTCATATGTATGGCCGCCACAACTCAGCCGATTTTAATGGGTAGACAAAATGAGTTTGGAATGGTCTTGGGGAGCTTTTTTCGATTAAAACTGCAAGTACATATATTTTGTCAAAAAAGATTAAGTTGAGAGCTTGTAAAATATGCGACTTATCCTAAAATACGATGAAATGGGAAAACTTTTTTTTATAAAATGTATGTTTTTTCATATCTTTTATTTTTATATTTTTAATTGTTTCTGATATCGACGCTTTTTTCTGCCCTTTGTACATGATTGATATTATTGATATATTGTTTGGCAATTTTTTCGGACCGGTTGAGCTGGTTTCATGGTTTTTCTTATGATCTATTTATTTTAAACGTGTACATTTTGTAGATTATTTGATGGATAAATGTGACAATTTGAAAGAACTTTTATTTAATTATTGATAAAACACGGTTTAACTTTTAAAGCGAAGGATAGAAAGTCACAAAAATTGACTGAATAAATGTGAGGTAAAGTTCGAAGTTTTTATAAGCAGTTTTGAACAAATTTTGGTTAAACCTAAGAGTCAGTTCGAAAAAATTGTTTTGTTTTGTTTTATATTTTTATATGTGATGTTCTTCTCAAAAATTTGCACTATTTGTACTTCCCTAAATAAGCCAACTGTTTGGTCAAGTTGTATCGATAAAATTGACATCGCCAAAACAAAAAATTGGCGGAGCCAAAAATGATTCAATGAACGATCACTGAGAAAATTCCTGGACAGAAAAAAAAATTTTAATAATTTTTTATTTACAGCATAAAACTTGTAAAAATTGGGAAATGTTTAACTTGTGTTGTTCTAGAAAATGTGACGGATTTTTGGTGTTTTCGGACAAAATATGCGTGTTCAGCACTTCGCAATACGCGGCCGTCGACGTTGAGATTTGGAAGCGCGTAAGCGTTGGTACCTTGCCTGCGCATTTGGATGATAAACTTCTTATTATGAATTCACCTTTAATAGGGGAGGTGATTGTTTTGAATTTATATGTTGACGAAATGAGAAAATTTTAAATCATGATAAAAATAAAATTAATTTTTGATGTAAGGTAAATGTTTTTTTTGTTTAAGAAAGCTGCAGAGAATTATTTTTTTTATTTTGTAGCATTTTTGTTCAAATAAAACCGACAACGGTATTTGTGGTGCAAAAATTGGAACGATTGCAATTCATTATGACGTACGACTTCCGATAATTTCTTGCAAACGTGAGTTTTTTTTAATATAAAGTTAATATTTGCCGTGGCCAGTTTTACTTAAAGTTTACTTAGTTTTCTTTTAAAGTCATCGGTAACTTCCACTACTTTTGAATTATTCATATGTATTCAAATTGCAGAGAAAAACTCAAAGCGCTCGTTTTGACGGGCTCTTAATTTAATAAATTTTTAAAGTCTTATTTATTCCCTAATATTTCGCTTTTCATGCCGAAACAAATTTTTGAAGCAAAAAGTGTTGGAAATTCAGCTACAAATTTGGTTGTTAACCTATTGTTTTTATTTGATACTACTAAGTATTTACTGAACGCCGAATAAAAATTAATTTTAGTCAATATGGTTTTATTTGTTGGTCAATGTTTTTAGGTGTGGTGTTCGTGGAAGTGCCGAAGGGATGCAAGGAATACGTGCAAGCGCTAACCGATAAATCTCGACGTCGGGTTCCTACACAGTGGAAGCAGGTGTTGCAAACGCTTTTCATCCCACAACAGATCACCGACCTCAACTTGAAGCAAATGCAGTTGGCCGAGCATGAAATGCCGGAAAAGATGGCGAACATTTTACAGACATTTGCGGAGCGGAAAACGAAAATCCTGCAGCAGAGGAAAAGCAGCAACTCGCTCGGTGGTGGATTGTAGTCGTAAGTGAGGGATTTTCTTGGCGTAACGGAATTTTTGTTTTTTTGTTGTTGCAATTTTTTGTTTTTTGTTGCAATCTCTTATTTTTTAGGTTATTTATGCATTCATTCTATTCTTTAATAGTAAATATGGTTTTTGGCACATTATTTATCGCTGGTTTTAGATTTTAATAACATAATTTTATCTCTTTAATTTTTAAGTACCTTGAAGTTTCAATTGTATAGATAAGGCGGGTTCTAAAATTTATCAACATCGAAGAATAGTTGTTTTTCTGTTGTTTGCTCTCTTTTTTCAGAGATTTTAAGTTTACAAAAATTGATTTGTTCTATGTCTGGTAATATAATAGTCATAACAAATTTTTGCCGCATTTGTTTTCAAATTGTGATTTTTGTCACTTTCCGAGTTTATTGTAATATTATTGCTTAATTTTTTTATTAAATGAATTTTTATTCTTTAGCTTTTGATTTGACACAAGTTTATTTCAATACCTACACTATGTGTTATATCTACAATGACAACCACTGGGGAGGGACAATCAGAATTTTGCAAATTTTTGCTTTGTGTTTTAGGTTTTATTCTAAAAAACATCAAACATTTTCAAGGATGTATGCTTTCCTCCTCTAAAATTTCAATGCTTTTTACGTCTTTTCGATACTCTTCCATAAAGTCAACAAGATGAGCGTATTGGATCGCGATCTTTTGTACGAAATAGCCGAAAAGATGTTGTGTCCCTCTGCATACGAATATCGGGTCGACCTGTGCGAGGCGTCCAATTTCATGGTAATAGTTTACGATGTGCTTTGTTACCATCTGCGATCGATTACTGCACAAATTTTTCAAATACCATCGAAAAAAAGTTGATTTTTTTAGGAGGCTCGTAAAAAAGCAAAAAAAATCTTTAAAAAAAGGTGGCGCGTAATTTTTATCCACTCGGAAATGCGTTAATTTTCTTTCCCTTTTCCA
>SAUE01000062.1:40515-58595 GCA_009724625.1 Deladenus siricidicola
CCTAATATTAAAAGTTATATTTTCCAATGAGGTGAGGGTAAATTTGCCGTAAACACACACACACACACGTTATAAATACACACACACACCAAACACATTATACACACACACACACACACACACACAATTGTGTATACGCTTATTTATTCATTCATTGGGGATTGGGGAGGATAAATAATAATAATAATAATACACTTTGGCTGTGGCTGGCTGGCGGTGGTGGTGAAAGATGCAGCAATATTCTTTTATTGCTAGAAAGGAGGAACTCTTGAAATGCAAATTGCAATATTAAAATATATTGCAGAAAATTAACCTCCTCGGATATATTATTTATTTTTATTCAACTCCAAACGAGCGAGCAGGGAGGAGTGATGAGAGAGGGAGGTGCTCTCCGGAATGGAGTGTGTTTATGTGTGAGTGAGTATCATTTTTATTGTTTGTCTCCAGCCAGCGCAGATATAAATATTTGAAAATTTGTCGGCTCAAAAAGCCTCGAAATCGGCGGCGCTGCAAAGTGTACACCGTGAACGAATGAATGAGGAAGGTCATCCCGCATTTCAATGGCTGCTGAATTGGATAATATTGCGTTTGCCCTTTGACCGCAAAATTCCTTGTGTCCAGCCAGAATAACCCCCGGCATCCGATCAAAATATCTCTCAAGGTGTAAATAACTATGGACGACAAACGATGCGATAAATAGCCAAATGGCCAACAAATTACATGAATCAGCATACTGCGAATTGGCTGGCAATCTTCAATACATAAAACGTCAATTTTCCGATCTATATATTAATACGATTTTTTTTTGATTTTTAGGCAAATCAGTAGTAAACAGGAAAAATTTTGAACTCTGCGCCCCCCCCCCTTCAATTCCGAAATCCTATACGGATTTTTAATTTATTTTAAAAATTTCAAAAACGAAGTGACTAAAAATTGACTTTTTCGAAGATATTTTTTGCAAAAAACTACAAGACCAATTTTTCACTCTGCGATAGTGTTGGGACTTCGGCTATTCTGTCACATTCGAGCCACGAGTAAAATTTGAAGAACAAAAAAAGCACTAATAAATTGGAAATAAAAATGTACTTTTTATTTTCCGCAAAAAATTAGATAAAATAAGATGAGATTAATTTCACAAAGCTTAATTACATACACACGGAAGAGTCATTATTTCGGGGACGTTTCTCACGCGTTATTCGTCGAAATGTTTGTCAGATTGGCGCCGAAACTTTCGCGCTTTTTGTGGCTCAATTCGTCGAGAGCTTTGCGGTTGGAGACGAGGATTTTTTGACTGAGCCTTAGCCACTTCTTCTTCTCCTCCTCAAACAAAAAATAACAATAATATTTATTCTGTGTACGGACGCGAGAGCGTTGCCAGGTGGAGGCAGCAATCCCCCCGGAAAAACGTAACAAAATTGGTGATTTTGTAACTCCCTTGTTATTTGACTTGTGACCCCGCCCCTAAAATTTCTAGTTTGGTTTTTTTGGCGAAAAAAATCTAATTCGAAGTAGTATTATTAGTCCATTTCTTCAACCGCAATATTTTTCCTCATTTTCTACAGAAAACCTACTCTGCTCCATAAAAGTTTAACAAAAATTTCCGCAATTTTTTGTTTTGACCTTTTCCATCACTAAAAGAGGATATTTTTTAAATTGTAACGACGTTCTTTCTCTATTATGGCGCAAAAATAAAAATTCTCTTCTAGCCCCAATTCTCGTGTTGCCCAGACTCGTGTAAAACAAGAAAATACCCCAAAATTCCATCTAAACATAAAAATAATGTTTGAAAGAAATCGGACCTGAATGTGCTCAATTTTCTCCCACATTTGACCGATGAGGTCGGTGGAGGCGGCCAAAATCTCGTTGTACATCTTCTCGAGGTCATTGCGATGTTGTGTGTAGAGCTTTTGCGCGTTCGCCAAACGCTCGCGCGCCTCCATGCACTTGGCGCTGATGGCCTGGTGCTCGGTCTTGGCGCGCTTATGCTTGTCCTTCACCAAATCGCGCTCGATTTCCGCGCGTTTGATTTCGTTGGCGCTGGCGCTCACCTCACGCGTCACTTGCTCCACTTTCAGATTGTGCTCTTGGACATCCTGGAGGAGAATAAATTATTCGAGTGAGCACAAATTTCACTTTTTGTGCCTTTTTTCCAAAAAGCAAAATGTCCTCAAAAATTATGAGCACGAAACAAAGATATAAAACAAAAAATTTATATTTTCCCTCGCTTAGAAAAGTGAGATTGATTTGGATTACACCATTTTTCTTAAAGTCAACGGATGATATTTGTTCACATGATCGTGTAGTCCTTGACGGAAATTTTTAACATTTAACATAAAAATATTTAAAGGCTAATTTCAAAAATATGCACCAAAAAGCGACGCGTTGGAAGAAATTCCCAATTTTTTTCAAAGAAATTGGCAAAAGTGACTTCGAAGTGATTCCGATTTAAAAAATGCATTCTATTTTCCGGGTAAGACTTCAAATTTACTTTACGATTTATAAAATGCCGTACCTTGTACATGCCGTCCTCCAATTTGCGAATTTGAATCTTCTTGTCCTCAATGGCGCGTTCGGTGGCGCGCTTTGCATCGCACTGTTGCTTCTCCAATTGCTTCATTCGCTCCTTCACATCCGCCATCAGCTTCCACAAAGCGCTGTTCTCGTTGAGTGAGTCGCAGGACGTCGAGTTTCGCGAGAATTCCGCCCACACTTTGTCGTATTCGTAGCGATTCCAGTCGATTTGCGTACCCTCCAAATACTTGGCGCACAAATCCTGTAGAGAGTGGAT
Source organism: Deladenus siricidicola (assembly GCA_009724625.1). NCBI lineage: Eukaryota > Metazoa > Nematoda > Chromadorea > Rhabditida > Sphaerulariidae > Deladenus > Deladenus siricidicola. Next base: position 43,304 of record SAUE01000062.1, read on the forward strand.
GAATTTTCGGTATTTTTCGCGATTCTAAAACAAGTCCTTTCATATAATATGAATGCGTTTGTAGAACTAAAAAAGTATTAAAATTATTCGTTAATTTCTAAAAAAAATTACACGAAAACATTTCCAAGTTAAAACCGCCATATGAAAAAGGACTTACGTGAGACAACTTTTTATACACTTTGGGCTGTAATTTGTCGATGTTCGCTTCGACGAACTTCAATTCGATACTCGCTGATTCGACGTTCGCTTTTAGCTAAACCGTCAAAGTTTTGAGTTCAAATAAACTTTATTTGCGTAACAACAATGCATCCGGAAAAAAAACCATGTCAAACTAGACTGTTGACGCCCCCCCCCTTCCCACCAATTGAAGGGCATGCATCCACACTCTAAATACGCCGCTGATTGACTGTCCTCAAGACCTTTTAACCGGAGTCTTTGAAAAATTTTGAATTTTTGGCTCTTATCCCCCTCCCATGGAAAATTTCTGGGCCCGTCACTGACAGTCTCATGAAAATATTTTGTGAAACTAAATTATATTAATAATATTCTTAACAATTTTACACAAAAAAATCAGCGAGAAAAATAATTTTGCGTTATTCCACGAAGGAAATTCAATCAAAAAATTTTTCAAAAAATCGCAAATATTTTATCATATAATTTTCAAAATAAATTCATCAAAGGGAAACACCCCCACCCCAGCCTAATGAAAATGTTATTGCAAAAAATTTCACGTATGCTTGGCGCTTTAATTTGCTTAAAAAATTGAAAATAAAACAAAACAAAAAACTGTAAAAATCGCATACGCTTTTCGATTTGTTGTGAAGGGCTCGAGCCTCTTCGGCGCTCATTTTCTGCAACTTTATCAGCGTCTCCCTTTGTTTGATCTCCTCGGACAATTCGGCGAGTTTGTCGGTAAGCTTTTGAATGCCAATCCTCTTCTCCTCCTAAAAAAACTGTATGAATATCACCAAAAAAAGCTTCAAAACCGTGCTGTGACTTGACTCGGCGAACAAACAAAATCAAAGTCTCAGCACTGCTTCAAGCGTTAAAGTTCTTTAGCAAAAAAAAACTCTTCACACAATGGGGAAAAACCCACAGCATTACATTCCACTTTGCCGATGCACTCGCGCATCTTCTGATTGTATTCCTTGAGCGCGCTTACGTCCCCCTCCACAACACGAATTTCCGTCCGCTTGTCTTCAATTTGCTTTTTTCCCTGCAAATTTCCATTTAAAAAAATTAAAAAAAAAACTCAATCTTTAAAACACGAAAATACCTAGAAAAACAACAAAAACTTCCCCTCAAAAACGTATTTTATACAATATTGGCAAAAGTTCTGGCACAATTGTTTTTAAATCTAATTTGCAAAAAAAGATATCTGTTTGATTTTTATGGTTTTGTAGTCATTTTGGTGCCCGTTCAATTTTCTATAATGTGTCTCTTGTTTTGTTTAATGTTCAGAACGATGTCAAAAGGGAAGCAAACTGCAGTGATCGAATTCAATTTTTTAAAACATTTTTAAACACAAAAACCACCTCAAAAACAACAAAAACTTCTCCTCAAAAACGTATTTATAATTAATACAAGCAAATAATAATTAAAAACAACCTCCTCAATTTTCGACAGGACATTCGTGAGTTGGGCCTCGTTGTCAATCCTACGATTTAGATGGGATTTGAAGCTCTCCTCCACTTTGTTCTCCTTCATCAAAAGATTCTTGAAGGTGTTCATTTCTTCGGCGAAGTCGCTCGCCGCGCCTTCCGTCAACTTCTTTCGATAGCAGGTGGAGAAGTAGCTGTAGGGCAACTGCAAAAAACAATAATTAATAAAATCGCGACTAAAACACCACCATAACGCCTCAAAGTGTTAAAATTTCAAATGTTTCGCTTAAAATCAAAAAAAATCTTAATTACCGAAAAATTCAAGATTTTTAAATAGAAAAAAGTTCAGCGTCCTGGGACATTTGAAAAGCAATTCGAAATCGACCCTTTGGCAAACAGAAAAATAATATAACTCGAATTTTTCATTTTAAAATTCGCTTATCCGGGCATAAAATAAAAAAACAAAAAAGTATCCAAATAAAACAAACCTCGTTATCGCCCAAACTTTCAATATCGGCATTTTGTTGAAGCTAAAAATTGAAATATGGAAATCTTTCCAACGATAAGCAACAAAAAATTCATGAATAAACCAAAAAACTCAAAAAATATCGCTAAAACCAAAAAAAACTTAGCAATATTTTTCGAGAACAGCCAAAAACAAACTTGTAAATTTTTAAAATACTAAAAAATTTCCGTTTCCTTTCCAAAATAAAATCACTATTAGCACCGGCGGGGATTCTAAGATTTCGTAATGAGTGGGGAGCAACCAAAAATTTAAATTATTGTGAATTATTGACTTTGTGAAATAGACAAAAATTTCAAGTTTACCTCCAATTTATTTAATTTACTTATAAAATCCCAAAAAAATTACTGAATGAGGTATATGCCCCTCCCCCTCAATACGCCAGTGTCCTTTAGTTGAAAAATAGACACCTCGATTATCATATCGACGAGCCAATCCAAAGCGGCCAACAACGTCGGCCACGTGTGCGGCGCTCCGATTGTGATCATTGTGCTGTTCTTGATGGGCGTCGGGTAGCCGAGCGCCGCGAAAATCTTCGGAACCTACAAATATATTAGCCATTCGTATGGTTCAAAAAATTACAATTTTAAAATAAAAATAAATATAAAAAGAAAAGCAAACAAAAAATAAAAATTCAACCCAAAAAAACAAGTAAAACACATTCGGTTCTATGTAGGACGCTTGAAAGAATAAATAAATAAAATAAAAAAGAAAATAAAAGTTCATTTGAAAACCTCGTCCTCGAGCTTCTGCACACTGTAGTTCTCGTCGATTTGACGAAAGAGAAATTCGAACAATTGCTTGAATTCGCCCTTGCCCGGCGCCTTCATCATCCGCTCGGAGTAGCTGAACTGAGCGTCGGCGTCTCGCAAATAGTTGCAGATTCGCTGAATCATTTCCGTCTGGCGGGCGCGGTCGTTTACCGGACGAGTGTCTGAAATTTGCTAAGTTTGTCTAAGTTTATAATTTACTTTGTAGAATTCAAACTCGCTTCTTCAATACAATCAAGCTAACACCTCAGGCGAAATTATAAATCGAAATCTTCCACAAATAAAAATAAAGCTAATTTAGTGCTTAGTGCTTAGGCAAACGTATTTGTCAAAACAACTCTGTATAAAATTGAACTATGCTAGCTGATGCTCAGACATAAGCCTAAGGCTTAGAATGCTCCGTCCGATCCGCCCAAGGCTCGGGCTCCAAACTACTAGACTTGCCTACTCGCCTAAGGCTTACTAACCTAAGCATAGGCACGCCAGGCTCCGCATATAATAAATAATCTTAGAAAAATAAATGTATATAACAATTAACGACGTCCTAATGACACTAATGCCCAAGAATCAGCCATAGTGGGAATTTTTATTTTCCCAACTGTTAAGCCCAAATTGCCTCTGTCAACTATTCTCACGACGATTTATGTACCTGATCTGCATATTTACGCGCAATTTCAAACATAATTCGAGAAATAAAGCAATGGTAAAATTACGATCGATAATATACAGTAAAATCAGAAGCAAATTCAAAGAAAATTCATAAGCAGAATTCAAATTCAGTTTGAATTGTTGTATTTTGTGTATACAAAACACCAATTTGAGATCATGTCGAGAGTATTTGAGCTTACACTAACAGTTGGGAAAATAAAAATTCCCACTTGGCGTTAATTTTATATAGAGTTGCCGCTGTTCGGATGTCTGAGAGACAAAAATCTAAGCGATAGAATGGCGCCGCCATAAATTTTTCGGGGGAAATGCGAGAGAGAACTCAACAAAAAAAATTTTCATAAAAATATCGTACATGAAAAAAACTTAAATGAAAATTTAAATAATACTAAATAATTTTTCAAACTTGGAAGGCGTCATCAAATGCCCAAGAAATCGCTTTTAATGGTTTCGATAATCATAACATTTAAAGCAAACCCTTGCACTGTATGGGACGGGGAATTTCGAGGATTCGGCGTGACCCAACGCTCGGCGCCATCAGCGTGCTCGGTCGTCCCGACATTGAGCCCGTAGCCAAACTCGAACGCGGCGGTCCCGCCGTGCTCATTCGACCGTACGCCAAACTGAAGCGCGGCTCCGCCCTAAACCAAAAATTGCCTTAATGGACATATAACTTTTTAATTATATGTTTTAAATTTTCGACTTTTTTGAACTAAAAATGAATCAATTTTCAACAAAACAATAGTTTTTAATATATGCTCAAAAATCTTCAAAAAATTTTTAATTTCCAAAAGCTGTAAAAAATTCTTCTTTCTATTACTTTCAATTTTCGACTTTTAGGCTAAAATTATCATTTTTGAGTCCGACCTGACCCATTTTTCTTGCATGTTTGCAATATAATTTCAGTCGGTTAAAGAATTTTAGGTCATATATGATTTAAAATAAATAAAGGTTTCGATTGCTTTTATAAAAAAACCACCCTTGATATTCATGCAATTTTTTAGAATACTTCTATTTTTAACTACAGATGAACAATTCATTAGCTAACGCTAAACCTACATTCGCTGACGCTGAAGTGTGCTGGGCGCGTAGGACGGTCTCGGCATCGCCACATTATCCTCGTTTGCTTTGCGCGCCGTGCCGAGCGGCGTCCTCGGAATTAGGCTTTTTCGGGCACTTTCGCGATACATTCGCAAGCTGAAAATATTCAAATTGCTTGGGTCACCGCACTTTAACCCTCCCCCCCCCCCGAATTTTGGGTAAATAGGCGAACAATAAATACTAAGTTATAGACACTCAAATTATAGATATTTAATATTATTTCCTAGTGAAATTTTGTTGGAAATGTAAAAATTTGAACATTGCCAAAAATTATCAAAAAACATTATTCATTTTATTAAGAAAAAAAATTTATCAGATTTTCATTTCTTCTTTGAAATTTCCAGTTCTTGTACAAAAACCTAATTCTTAAATTTGTAGAAATAACAAATGAGGTAGCAAAACATTTGAAGCAATTCGAAGAAACATTCTTTTTATTAAGAAAACGCAACAACTTTAGCTTCAACTTTTGCTAGCACTGAATCTAATAATTTTTCCAGGTCGCTGAAAGAAATTCTTTCAAAGAATTTATTTCTTCGCTATTCAAAAACGAAAATTTGCGCCTTTTTATTTTTCCGTGTAGGACAAGGAATTTGCTCATTTTGAATTAAAGAATGACCAACCAAGTTGGTTCAGCCTTGGTTCAACCAATTTGGTTATTTCAGCCTTTACAAAAAAATAGTGGATTGAACTTCTTGAATATTTGAATTGAATTCTTGAATTGAAAGTATTGAATAGCGGAAAAATTTTTTTTAATATAGTGGCGAAATGAAATTTGTCAGTTAACGTTGCTGACCTCCTAAAAAGTGAATTTATTTTTTACATATTTATGTTATAAAATTTTTGTTGGATTTTCAAGTAGTTTTGTGCGAAGTTTTTTTTGCAGAATTCATTAAAAATCTTCAAATTGATCAATTTTTAAAAAAAAATTTCCCATTTTGTTATTTCAAAAGAAAGAGTTTGTCGCACCGAGAGAATCTTTCCGAAAACCCGCCTCACGGCCTAACTAAAAAACTGGCTGAGTTATGAAAGAAAAGACCGAAAATTTCGTACATATTTTTCCGAATTATTTTACTCAATATTTCGTATTCAACTTTTCAAAAAAATTTTCATCATTTGGAAAGTAACGCTTTTTCAAACTCATTAACCGTTTATTTTGTGTAATAAAGACTTGTTATAATTTATTTATTATTAAAGCAAATGCAAAATAATATCATGCGCATAGGAAGCTATAATATGTACTAATTTTATGCAGCAGAGATGTATAAATAATTTATAGCGGTCAAAAAAAAAGCTGAAAAAACATAAGCTCTACACACAATTGAGTTTAAAACAGACAAGTTTAAATTATAAACTCGGACCCTCCTCCCCNAAATTATCTATCATTAAAAAATCGTCTGAACCGCTAGCATATTGAAATTTATGTGTCTAGCCATTACCCCCCCCCCACATTCGCAAAAATTACAACATTTAATGTTCAACAAAAATTTCTCTCTCTCCTTCCCCCTCTCTTTCTCTCTAAGCGAGTTTCGCATGCGGAGACTGAGCCTTAGGGCATTAGTGGATGTTATTTAAATAGAGTTGCCATTTTTTGACAAGTGCGCGAGGCCAGTGAAAAATGAGGGTGCCCGCATATACATAATTATGTATAACAAATCATTTCCTGTAGAATTTTTCTTTGTAGACGATGGAAAACTCATCGGGCTCCGTAAGGTGGCTGGGTAGCGCAACGCGAGTTACCGGCGGTGCGTCCGTTTGTGGGCGGACCACCTTCCACAAGCTGGGAGGCGCTTGCAATTGTTGAGGTTGCCGAGGCGCCTCCAAGGCAGCTCGTCGTGGCGGTCCACGTAGTTGTCGATTGTCGATCACGATCGGGTGCACGATCGCCGGACGTTGGGGGCGAGCGTCCTCGGGCACGGAGTAGCGCACCAAGTGCTCGACTTGTTGTTGCTGATGAACAACGTGATGATCGTGCCGGTGATGGTGATGAACTAAAATTGTTGTTGTTGTAAATTCATTTGATATGTCTCTAGCTTGTAGTTTATTTGCTTTTTATACATACATATATATGTATATTTCCTATGTATATTAAAAGCTGGGCATTGTATCGATTTTTTTTCTTGTTAAATATTTTATTTCAATTTATTTGAGCGTACTAATTTTATAATTTAAAATTTTCTTTAAGTTTCTATGTTTAGTGTTCAGCAGAAATACACATACAATACAATAGCATACATAAAATTTGCATAAAATACATAAAAAAATACCGTTGTTGTTGTTGTTGTTGCTGATGATTTGCTCTAACTTCTGTCGCGTTGACGCTTGTCTTTCCACCAAGCTCCTTACTAAATTTAAACTTTCAATTAATAATTAGCCAAAAACAATAAAAGAAAGCGAAAATGCAATGGCATAAATTATAACTCTTAATAAGATGAATCTCCTATTGCTATCCATCGTTGGTGCCATTCTACTTCGTTTGTTTTTGACACTCTTTCAATTGGCACAGAAAAAAGTGTTCAGCAAAAAGTGTGTTAAAATGCAGTTTAGCGAAACTTTTGTGTTGCTCTAACCGCGGCACACCGACACTTGCGGAAGAAATAATTTTTAAACATTTCCATTTTTTTGAAAAGTATTTTTCATTCGATTTGGAGTAATTAATGCGCTGAGCACGAATTAACATTCGTTTCTGGTAAAAATTAAAAAAAAAACGTATTCAAATTGTGTGGGAAAGTCGCAAAATCGCAAAAAAATGGGGAGCAAGGTAACATCAACCAAAGGCAACCTGTAGCCTAAGACTTAGGCTCCCCTGAACGCTTAGTCCTAGGCTAAGCCTAAGGCCATCTATAAGAATTAAAAAAACTGAGAAGAATAGCCTAACTAGCGATTTCGACGTCTTACACCTCGTTTTTGACGCTTTTGTAAGAAAAAAATTGCAATGTTTTAATTGAGAATTATTTCGTCGTCGGGTGATCTTAACAGCAACCAACGGCGCCGTTCTTGAAAATGGGCCCAAGCCACTTCTAATACAGTAATGCGATAATTTCCCTTCCCGTCGAACAACCCCACAAAAATTGTGTACATATTATTACGCATAATAATTTAGAGTGGACAAAAATGCAGCAAAAATAAGGACACACTTTTCCTTAAAACAGCAGCAATAACGTCGAAAAATGATGAAAAAATAATACATATACATGTGCACATATATGTATATAAAAATAATTTAAAAAGAAGCTAACTTGTTGCGTTCTGCACAATTTTGTCGCAAACACCTTTTTTGTCGTCAATTTGATCTAAACTCGCAAAACAAAATAAAATTAATGCAAATCAATTCAATGGATTTCACCCAACCTTCCTCTCATCCTATCTACTCTTTAAAAGTTCTCTCTCTCTCTCTCTTACTCTATCTGGTTGTATCTTACCATATATGGCATATGTACTGTATGTATCATATATGAGTGTTTGGCGAAATAAACAGGTTTCACCTTATGCTACAAAAATTGAAAAAGACATTTTTATCAGTTCTACAAATATGTATTATATTATGCAGATCTACAAATCTTTATGAAAACAGTGCCATCCTACAAAAAAGTTTTGTCAAATGAAAAGTAAAACTGATCGTTATTATAATATTATACATACATATCTTTTTGAAGAAAAAATTGCGAAATTTATTGCAAAATAGGCCAAAAATGCTCAAAGTTGTGAAAAAAAAATTTTAATGAAATAATATAAATAAAAAGTACAAGAATTGAAAAAATCCTCAATGAGGTGTTTTCGCAAAATTCAATTTTTAATGATATTTGATATTATTCGAAGAAAATTTTATATCCAAAATGTAAGAATCAGGGCTGTAAAATGCAAAAAAATAGTTGGAAAAATGAATACCTGAATCTGCATGACACGAAATTCAAAGAAAAAACGTTTGCTCCCAAACTTCTTCCCAAACTATATGTATGTGCACCAGAAACAGGAGAAAAAAAATCTGAATTGAATCATTTTTTGAATCATGATTCAAATCATATAGCTTGGCGACCCCCTCCCCCTTGCGGACCCCATTTTGGGAGGGGTGGGGGTAACGCAGGTTTCGGGGGTAGAGAGTGGTTTTTTCCTACTTAAAAAAAGAAAGTTCTGTTTTACTTCGGTTTTCGCTGCTTTTTCACTTTTAGTTGCCTGTTTTTGAATTTTTCCACTAATATAAACGTTTTTTGTACCGATTTAAATGCGTATTGAGCTAAAAAAATTTCAATTGACTTGAAAAGTGCTGTGAAGAAAAATTTGACAAAAAGATTTTTTGGAAAATTTACAAAAATTGGCCGATTTTTCGTAAATCATAAATGTTAGCACCCCTGATACACACTTACCGCGCTTCCGTCGAAAAATCAAAATGAGAATTACAATTAGCAAAAAAACAAATATAATTATTAATAATAAGGTTAGCCATGACAGCCATTCATTGGCGAATGAGGGTGCGTTAGGAAGCACCTGCTTTTTTGAAGTGTACAAATCAGAATTTTCTGACTTTATAGTGTCAGTTCCAAATATTGTCGTTGAATTTGTTGATGAATTTGTTCTTCCCATTGTTTCTTCTACTGCTGATTTTTTTCCCGGCTGTAATTGTGTTTTTTTTTAATGTTAAGTTTGGTTCTTACGTATTATCGAACCACAAAAAAAAATTTTTTTCATAATTTTTTTAAGTTTTCTGGCAGGGGGAATTCGAATTTAATAATGTTTCTTACTGTTTTTTGTACAGTTCTCCACTTTCCTCAGCATCATTTATAACATAATTCTAAACAAGCGCAATTATGGTGGGGTATAGCGACCTCCAAACACGTGTTGAAGCTGGCTGGAAAATCGGAATTTGGCTTAGACTTGGAGTTTTGACTCGGAGAATTCAACACTCTGCCTACCCCCAGTGATTTTTTTTACACCAGACACTGCTCAAAACAACAAAAAACAGTAAGAAACAATATTAAATTAAAATTCCCTGTGCCAGAAAACATAAAAAAATCATTTTGGGGTCCGATAATACGTAAGAACGGTTTTTTTTACATTCATGACAAAAATCGGTTGCAGTCTCTTATAATAATCTTCATTTGTCTGCTTGCTTGTTTGTTTGTTTGTGTCTGTACGGGGATTTTCTCAATGACTGTTGACTGAACTAAGCCGATTTTTTCTACTCGGGGATTTTCAGGGGTGACAATTCTAAATTTCAAAACAACAGATTTAGGCTCCGCCCATTTTTTCGATGCAAATTTGGGGTAAAGCTAGAATTCTGAAACTTTTTTTACTTTTTCTAGACCAGTTTTTCGCCCTGATTACGAATATGATATTGGTTTTGCCAGGAAATCCCAAAAAGTTAGTTTTGGGACCTCCGTTTAGAAATTCTTAAAAAACCACAGGGAGGCTAAGGTGATTTTTTCGAGAAACTTTTTCAATTCAAGTCGTTTCGAGAAAAAGAGGCAGAACAGTAGCTACAACAGTAGGGAGGCAAAACAGCGGTGACAACTGCAGACAATGAGAACAGTTGGGTCAACAGTAGACAGTCAGAACAATAGGAACAGCAGTACAATGATAGAATAGTAGGGACACCAGTAGAATGACATAACCGTAGGAACAACCGTTGGCAGACATTTGCGCCTCAGACTTTTGCGCCCCAGATTTTTGCGCTTCGGACATTTGCGCCCCAAACAGACATGTGCGCCCCGAGCCGATCCGGGGCGCAGATGTCCGATTTTCAGACTTTTGTGCCCCGCAATAAAATTCTAAGGTTTTGAGTCTGAAATTTACAAAAAAATTGCTGGGGCGCGCAATGTCTGGGGCGCAAAAGCCGGGTAACCGGAACAACAGCCAGAACAATAGAGAGGCGGAACAATGGGGACAGCAGTAGACAATCAGATCAGTAGGGACAACAGTCAGAACAACTACAGACAATCAGGAATCAAAACAATACGTTACAAACATATCAAAATCAATCTTTGTATCAATCAAATTATTTTGCAAAAAATTTCGCGCTCGACGTGTGATACCTATTTTTTCCTACAGGAATTCGTAACTTAACTTCTCAGAAATTCCGAGAAAATATCATTCATAGGAGGGGGGCAGTATGTTTAAGTACCGAGAATATCTATTTTTTCAATAATATATAAAAAACTACTCTGGACGTCATCGCTGCAATAACGAATATGAATTATAATAACGAATCGCACTTTCAGTTGGCACTAAATTAAAAAAACGAATGCTGAGTAATACCAAATTACACCACTCATTTATTCGCCCGGAATATATTTTTCCTCGTAGATTCTCCACGGGGCAAAAAATTCCGGAAATTATTATATGTATATAGTTAGTCGCCGGCTTCCCACCAGCTTTTTCTCGACCGGTCATTTTGTATGCAAATCAGACCTGACACTGACCTAACAATCCGGTCAATAAAGTGTCAAGTCAAAGCCAAAAAAAAAACCGAATTATTGGGGCAAAAATCATTTAACAAATAAATAAATCAATCAAAATATGTGATTTTGTAATTTTAAAATTTCGGTTAGCAGTAACTTTTCGGACCTTCTTAATATCAGCGCTTTTTACGAAAAACTACATGCATTTTGGAAAAAAATCGTTATGGACATAGATGAAAGCTATATATTAGAGGTTTTCCGAACTGTTCGTTCAGGTTCGAAATCGAACAGTTCGGACCATAGCTCGGCAAATGCATTTTTGAGTTTAAAAATTGATAGCTGAATATGTCCCAGGCACGCCGCGTTCAAAACGATGATAGTGGCGTTTATTTTGATTTTTGCGATTTTTTCTCCACCAAATTTGCTGTGAAAGTAATGACTTTTAAGATGGTTCATGCTCATGCAAATATGTGCAGAAAAATAGCGTATGGAATTACGAATCGAATGACTATTAACTTTCCACAAGTAAAAGCAAAATTATATGGAATTTTTCAGTTGTTCCAAAATGGGGCCTATTTTTCAAGCCACAAAATTTTTTTTCTAGCAGCACAAAATTGACTATTACTTAGTTTCTTTAGAAAAGCTACTGGCTATCTTATTCCCCATAAAATTCTCTACACGTTGATAAAATTTGGGGTTGATTGTGATCTTAAAAAAAATATCCAGCGATTTACCTGGAAATTTGAAAAATTTTTTCCCGTGAAATTTTCAGTTTTTGCGCTCAAAATCAAAATTTTTCAAAGCGAGGTGCTAAAACCAATATACCAATTGAAAGCCCATTTGATGAGCTTTCAGAAAGTTTTTATATTGATCGACTTATAATTTTCACAGGACGGAAGAGGCTGAAGAAATTCTTTTCAACGATGAACTTCTTGTGGAGCACGAAGAGGAAGTAGAATGGTTTGACTACGAAGAAATTTGAACATGTTATTTAGTTAAATTTGAAAAATATGATCCTGTTCATTTGGATAGAAAAAATTGTTTTTTGTTTTGTTTTGTTATCTTTAAAAAATCGTTAATCACAAATCAATTATTTATTTTTTAATAACTTGGTTAACCCAACTATATATAGAAAATATTGCACTTATTTTATTATTTGACTAAGCTAAAATAATTTGAATTTGGCGCCGAAAAAGTGGGTGGAGCCAAAAACCAACATCAGATTTGAACTCTCCGACCACGGCGCAAAAACTCTGAACAAAAAGTGAAACAAAAAATTTATTGAGAATTGGTGGCCTTTGGTGGCTTTTTATTCGATAGAGCAGATTATTGCCTTGAACATAGGTTAGATTTTTTTTCGATTTGGTTAGGCAACTAAAATTTTATGACGCAAAATTAGAAATGATGGTGTTCAAATTTTTATTCCATCTAAACAATCATCCGCTTTCCGACTGTTGTACACCCTTACGGATATTTTTATCAAAAAATTTACAATTCACGGAGCGTTAAAAAAAAAGTTTGTGCAAAACGGTGCAGTATGCGAGAATCGGCAACATTTTCAAAAAAAGTTTGGATAAAAGTAAAAAAAGGAAAATTTTCGTCGAAATTGAAGACATAACGCCGACATTTTACGAAAATTTCAAAAGTATGTTTCACCTTTTTTTGCGCCGTGCGACCCCGTAAACCCCCTAATAGACATTTACTTTCGCTGTGGGACCATAAAAAATCCCATCATCGAAATTTGCATTAGCTAAACGCGGCGTGCCCAGGTGTTTGGAAAATGCGTATTTTAATGCTAATTTTCAAAAAATTTCGCGCTTAGGCGCGATTTCTGCAATATACCGCTCCGCTCCCTACAAAATTAATTTGCAAGGTTTTTCAATTTTTTCCAAATTAATGAACCTTTGGAGAACTGTTCAAAAATGGCCTTATTTCCATTCTACGATCATTTTAGAGTGATTTACGGTCATTTTTGGGGTGGCGTACCAAATTGCAATTTTTCGCGGCGGGTCACGCCAAGCTATGGTTCGGACCCCTTTTTTGGGTTCGAGTTAGAATAAAAATTTTGTGTTCGTAATTTCGAACATTTATCATTATAAAGCGTTTTTAATATTTCAAAAAATTTTCCGGTTTTTCTGGTATAATTTTTACCATTTTTAAAACTCGAGCCTCAAGCATTTAAAAAAACTTCGGTTCTTTTCCGTTATCTGACCGCAAATTTTAATTTTTTTTTATTGTTTTAGGGGTATACATATATTACATTGTGATAAACTAAAATGCAAATAAAAATGTGGATGAATACAAATTAATTAAAAGGCAAAATTTTACAAAAAATAAAAATCAGAAGGATAAGGTTCTAAAAATAAAGTTTCTAAAAATAAAAATTACAAAAATGAGAATAAGAAAGAATTTCTGCTTACGTTTTTAAAAGGATGATTTATGCATTTTATTTTCTTCGAGAACAGAATGATGCATGCATACAAAAAGAATGGTTTGCAAATGTTTCCGTCAAACGGCAAAATCACAAATGAAAGTTTTGATTCACTAAAAATTACAAATTTTGTTGCTAGAGTCAATGAAAAAAAGCAATTTACATCAAATTTGCTCTAATGGCGAATGACATATGTAGTCAGACCCGTAGCCAGGGGGGGGACGGACGCCCTCCCCAAATAAAAATTTTTTTAAGTGAAAAATAAACAGCACACAACGAAAAGTTAGACCCTAAAAAATCGCCCCCCCCCCTCCAAATTACTTTCTGGCTACGGGCTCGTGGTCCAATCTTAAAGAAGACATATTATGTCGCGGTGTCCATGGCATACGAACATCAGTTTCGTTTATTAGAAAAAGAATTGCTTACCATTATTTATTTATGAGAGGTATAACGAAATATTTATCAGAGGTGATTTGAGATTTCGAAAATCGAAAAAACCTTCCGATTTCAAAAATTTGAAATTAAATTTCGAAAATTGAAATAACTTTTTTCCTCAAATCGAAAATTTGCAATGTTTTATTATTTTAATATTTTTTTTGTAATGAAACGAATTGAAATTATGAAACGAATTGAAGATCGTTTTTAAATTGTACAGATAAGCTCATGTGCATTTTACAGTAAATTAATGTTAACTTATTGTTGCTTTTACGGTAGTTATGAAAAACTGCTGCATATAATGTTTTCTGCATATAGTGTTAACACAATAAACTAAATAACAAATAAATCATACTTGTTTGTTATTTAGTTGGCTATCATACTAATTCGCAGTTTTTTCCTATTATTTTTCAGAGTAAAATAATATTCCAAAAATAAATTAATTTTGGACTTTCAAACATAAATATTAATCACACATACATATATACAAATAATATATTTCGAATAATACAAACAAATATTTTCATATCTCGGTCACTGTGGTCGCCGTCGTTTTTACACCTATAAATGAAAAAAATTGATTCCAATATATTACAAAAAAAAACTTCAAATACTACAAAATGTTGAAATGTTCTTTTTTAGCAAAAAAAGCCGGGAGGAGGGGGGATGAGGGCTTAGAAAAAAATACATTTGCGGACCCGACATTTGCCGACGACACTTATGGAGAAATAATTTAAAAATTTTTTCATTTTTAAAAAAATTTTCAAGTTTTTTCATTTAATTTGGAGTAATGTGTGCGAATTTCACAATTCGTTTCTGGTAGATTCTAAAAAACGTGTTCAAATCGTGTGGGGATGTGACGAAAACCCCAGGTGAACAAATATAAAATCACCCTAACAAGTAGCCTAGATTCTCTACTTCTCTACACGTCTAAGACTCAAGCTCCGCATACTATTATGAGACTCGCCTAAGTATCACAGGGGCAAAAAAACAGAAGAACATCATAGCAGCCTCAACTGCGATATTTGCACCGGACAATGTTTTTTGACGCTTTCCATGAAAAAAAGTTATTTAAATTAAATTTTTTTTAATTTTTAAATTGAAAATTATTTCGTCCGCAAATGTCAAGTCACCACAAATATGATGGGCTTAGCGCAAAGTAAGAGGGGAGAAGGCCGTTGCACAAAGTCTGCTGCAAAAAAACTTTTTCCAGTCAAAAAGTCTCACAATACATTCAAAATAAAATAAAACGAATCTCGTAAAATGTTTAATATTTGATCAATAAAAATGAGCCGGCAGCCGAATTTCGGTGCAACCGCACTTTTAAAAAATCGCCTCTGGAGAAAAACCCCCAGAGCATTGCTTAAAATATT
>SAUE01000062.1:92315-110762 GCA_009724625.1 Deladenus siricidicola
CATTTCACAATTTTTTAGTTTTTCTGCAATTTTTTCTCACCTTTTTGAGATAAAAATAATTCTACGTATGTATGTATATGTACGCTATAATATGTGCGCAATAAAAAATAAAAAATTGAAAAACAATAAAGAAAGAAAGCCAAAACACTACGACAAAAAATTTAGGCGAAAACACATTCGACGCGTCGGCGAACTACGCGTGCGACAGATTCCTGGCCGCGGTGCCTAGCGCGCTACAAATGGATAAGCCAGTCTACACCCATTTCACGAACGCCACCGACACGCGAAACATCGATCGAGTGTTTGACGGATGCATCGACGTGGTCTTCAAGACCAGCATGGAGAAGGTCGGATTCATGTGAATCTTACCAAAAGAGAAGATTTAGCTACATACATATTATCATATTTCCATTATATACTTATTTCCGCCACTAACAAATTGATGCCTTTGGTTTTAGAGTTTCGCTAAAATAAACTACATATAATTCTGTATTATTCAAACCAAACTTCAATATTAATAAGTGTTACAGTTACTGTATTACAGTTACTGTAATTCCGCTACTGTATAAATATATTTTTAATTATTTATAATAATAAAAAAAGTAACAAAAAATTATAAGAAATGTTTGTGAAAATAAGAAGAAAAAGTGATTTGACGGAATAAGCCCTATCCTGTTAAACTAGGCGTATCTTTGTTTTGACGAAAATCGGGCACCCGCTGCTCAATAAGCCAAGAGCTCAACATTTTGCAAATGAATCGTGGCCCGTAGTAGCTCAGCAATGGGCCGCAAGGACAGACAAAACCGCGTGCCCCGAACGTTCAACCCGACTGCACGCATCTGTGCGTGGACTCTTTCAGCCGCAGATCCAGGGACTTTCCTCAGAACATACACCACCTTCAAAGCGTGGGAAGGTGGTCGGCCAATCCCTCACGGGCAGCCGTTATGTGGTTCCGATAACCTTTCCTGTCATCACTGTTAAGAAAGAGAAAACCGACGCGCTTATAAAGACCACATTCGCCGCATTTTGAATTCCCAGATAGGTTTGAGCGATGTGCAGTGAAACGAGACGGTCAACACTATCTCGCTTATGTACTCGTTCTCTGCGTACATTTTTGTGCTCTGCTCTTTTTGATGCGTTTTTTCATCGCTGCTGAATGAAAAGGAAAAATTTTTTCTTCTTTCCAACAAGACATTCTCTTTGCTCCATTTTTCTCCCACGATTCGAGTGCAATATAATATTTTTCTCCACACTTTTGTTATTGTGAAAGTTTATTTTCATTATCGCATTAATCAGTTTCTAAATATTTTTTAACCAAAACACTTTTTTCCCACTAGTTTTTACGTAGTTTCCGATATTTAGCTAAATTTTCCCCTCCCATCAACGGATGCGATATGTATGTACTATGCGATATGCATATATGTAACGAATAACTCTTAAAAATGACGTCATACGAGTGGTCAAAAATATTCAAATGTGTGCAGTAGAAAAAGCAGAAACTTTTAAGTTAAAGCTATTTGGAATCACTAATGGCATTTTTTTAATAAGCATGTGGTAAATTTTAAGAAATTGAACTACTTTCCAGAATTTATAAATCTAACTAAAGTGACACTTTTGAAAGTGCACAAATATTTAAAAATTGAACTTAAGTTTTCTTTGCACGTCTTCTTGACTAAAAAATATCCTAAAAAACTTCTGGGTGTTTTGGTGGAGTAGTACCACGTTATTTCAAATGTAAATGCAAACACGGATAAAAAATTATTTATTAAAAAATAAATTTATTATACATAATTTTTAATTAAAAAAATTTCAAATTCAATCAAAATAGTCTTCGAGATCGATGTCCGGATTGAGGAGATCGGACTCAATGGCCGAGATGTCCGTCTGGTTGAGAATCAAATTCTCCATGGTCTCCTCCAAATCCGTTGCACCAATCAAAACCGCGCCCTGAACGCGTGAATTCCTCACAATCACTTTCACGTACTCGCCACTATCGTCTTCACCGCCACTACCGTCATCCATAGCGGCGCCGGCCACGTGGACGGCAGGGGGGATTGACGTCTTTGTTGTGCCTTTCTTTGAAGACGAGGACCCCACGGGCCGAATACGGTAGTGCAGTTCGTACGGTTTTTCGAGTTTTGCGGCCGAGAAATCGCCCAACAAAACCACCTAAACAAATAACTCAAAAACAAGAAAAATATTTACTTTGAATATCGTAAATGCTTTCGACTATAATATTCAGAAATTCAGATGACAAATTATAAATTATTAAAAAGTTCAATCTTAGCAATGTTTTGTACATATGATATTAACTTCAAATTTCCAATTAGTTTAAATACAAACTTTATAGCCGAAGAAAGTAGTAACATGCGTGAACAAATCGAAGCAAATGTCCGGAAAAACATTTTCAACGGCCATCGACCGTGCACAAAATATGCCCATTTGTCGTGCCTGCGTCCACAACCGAATCTATAACAAATGCAATTCATAAAAAATGTAGTGTTGTTTGCACTAGCTGGAATACTTATTATTTTCAATGATTAATTCTCAAAAAAAGTGCAAGCAAGTACAATATTAATCGTACACACCTGCGACCAGTGAGGTCTGTTCCCCGCTGCTTCCGTATCACCATCGACAGTACAAACATCGCCGGCGGCAAAAACGTCGGGCACGGTGGTGCGAAGCATTTCGTCCACCAAAATCCCGCCGTCTGTCGCAATTTTCAACTAAAAATGGGAATTTTTTATAAGATCCTCGAGACATTTTTGTTAAAAAATAACTTACTTTGCCAATCAATATCCTTAAAATTCCGCTATTTTTAGTCTCAACATTTTTTAGAATTTTTAGTGCCAAAAGAGAGCTCGCCAAAAGAGTTCCAAAGACATCATTAACCTCGAGCCCCGATCCTTGTAAACGTAAATATGAGCTTTTAACATTTTTGGCAAATTTTTGGGCCCGCCAGAGTGAAAATCGACTTTTATGTAGATATTAAAAAAAACTGCAATTAACTGTCGTATCGCCGTTATTGTATAAACTTGCATAACACGCAAGACCAAACTCATGCATACAATTACCTGTGGCGAGTTAGCGGCCCACAAGCAGGAGTTGGGTGTCACGCCAGTGGCCTCGATGACGAAGTCCGCGCCCACTACTTCGCCATTACTCAATTCCACCCAAACCGGCCAATGCTCGTCCTCCGACAAATCGTCGCCCACAACTCGTGGCGGCTTGTCTTCACCTGTCTGACATGGTGTTTTGTGAAACTCGTTGGCGCTAAAGAGGCGACGGACCTCGGCGTCGCGAATAACGCGAACATTGCGTTCGCCTGTCTAAATCAAATTCAAAAAAGTGAGGCAAGACAACTTCAATAACCCACAACAAAAATAAATAAATATACCACTAAAAATGGTCACAAATAGTGGCGCCGCCAGAAATGGAGGGAAGGAAAAACCTCCATAGATTAAAATTTTTTTTACTTGAATTCCACCCTAATCATAGAAAATTTCTGGCGACACCACTGGCCACACCAATTCGTCTAATTGTCGGAATAATTGTCTGTGGAACTCTCATTAATTTTATTGTTCCAAGAAATATCAATAAAACATACTCGTGGTAAATCGTCGTGCTGGCCACCGAGTTTCGCTAGCCAATGTGGTCCTAACGCGCAACCGCTTTCCGCGCTATCGTATTCCCCAGCAATCACCCCATCGCTACCGTCTCTCGGAGTTGGTGTTCCGCGTACAGTATCACATTGTTGCTGTGTTGTTGCTTGTTGTCGGGTAAATACCGTATAGCGTGCAAGTTTCGCTTCGGGTTTCGCAGCGCTCTCGCCTCGACGGCCCGACGCAATTTTTGGCTCAAAAAATTTCGCGGCAGCCTCGTCGAAATACGTAGCGGAAATAGTGGCATGTCTAATCGTCCAAATCACCTCCTCAACGCCCTCCAATTCGAAACTGTAAGCAAAAAATGAAAAGGTGCAAAATTAAGTAGTGATCGAAGAATCTATATGTCTCTGATTCCTTATACCGTGTTAACTATGA
This sequence comes from Deladenus siricidicola, assembly GCA_009724625.1. NCBI lineage: Eukaryota > Metazoa > Nematoda > Chromadorea > Rhabditida > Sphaerulariidae > Deladenus > Deladenus siricidicola. The sequence goes on from SAUE01000062.1 coordinate 96,356, forward strand.
AAATTAGGTTAATTCCAAAAAATATACCCATTAAAAATTTACAAAAAAAAGCTCACCCCAATTCCGTCGCTATTCCGCCATTTCCCACTAAAATGACGCGCCGCACCCCACTCGAAATTTTTGCGCGTAATCGCGCCACCGAGTCCACGTCACGCAAAGTGAGCACGGCATCGGTGTAGTATTCAGCAGGAAATGAGTGCTTGGGACGTGCTCCCGTTGCGATACACAGCTTACCGTACCGAATACGTGTTCGACCATCAGACAGGCCGACCTCCTAAAAACAAGACATTTTTTAATTTTAACAACAACAAAAAAGCTAGACTGAACCGCGGGGGCAGTGGCAAGCCCAAAAATTTTCCGTGGAGAAAAAAGGGAGGGAGTAAGGCCCAAAAATTCAACATTTTTAAAATCTCATATTTCTGTATACGGAGATATATTTTTGGAACGCTTTCGACGAGCTCTTTCTTTCGGTACAAAAACCTTTAAAAATGCAGAATTTCCAAAAAAACTCTTATCAAAAAATAATGTAGGGTAGCTTTAAAAAAATAATATAACCCCCCACCACCCACATCCCTGAGCCCGCCACTGCACCTTCGTCATGATTACTTTCGCATACCTTTGCCGTCGGATCCCAATCAGACACATCGTCTTGAAGTACCCGAACGCGGTCTGATGCCAATTCGTCGGCGCGCCTCTCGCCAACTTGAAATGACTCGGTGATTTGACCCAACTAAATTATTTTTATTTGCTTTTCTTCGTATAAAAATCGTTCAATAAATTGCAATATCACGTCAAAAAGTGAACAAAAATCATGTGCGCCTCCACTGATATCAATGTCAATGTAGAAAATTTAATAAACTTTAAAAAATCCAACCTTCTCGGTGTTCGTAACGACTTTTACGTAGCCCGAGTGTCCCGACACGAGCACAACCTGAGAACGCTCAATCTCGGCACTAACACCGGCCCGCGGCTCGATGCCGTCCTCAAAATCATCATCGTCGTCGTCGTCGTGGTCAAGTGAGGGTTTGTCGTCGAGCAAGGCGATGAGTTCCTCCACACAGCAAACGCCAGCCACACCGCCGCCAACCACCAAAAAGTCGGCGTAAAACGTTTTCATTAGCAATTTCGACAAAATTTCTGAAATAATAATATTTTCTACTAATAAGACAAATATATCAGCCCCCGTAAAACGATAGCTTTCCAATATTTCGCTTAGAGCCACCTGTCTATATTTATTATACAAACACTCGTAAATAAAATTAATTTTTATTCTTTAAAAAAATTAATTGAATACAACACAATATCATCAACTCGTCGAAAATACCTCGTAAAATTTAAAAAAAAGTTTTTTCAAGTGAAAATGGCATAAAAATAAATAGTATGAGTCAAATAATCATTTGTTTCGATAATAAATTAAAAAAATAGATATGTAGTTGGATTAAAAAATTCTTAAATTCAATTAATTTGCATAAATTTTTTTTCAAAAATCATAAAAAAAATTCTGTCTAAAAAAAGCAAAAAAGTTGCTTTTGACGTAAAACAAATTTTAGCTCTCACAATATCCAAGCATAATTTTTTATGTTCCAACTACGTCCCCACCAGAAATTGGCTAAACCGCTCAGCACTTCTCCAACGCCAAAACCACGTCGTCCAACAGACTGCTCGCGCCAATTCGAAACAACCGCGCGTCCAACCACTCCGCGCCCAAAATCTCCTCCACCAACGCGCGAAACTGGAGCGCGTACGCGGCGGTTTTTATGCCGCCCGCCGCCTTGAAGCCGACGCGTCGGCCCGTCACCTCAAAGTATTTGCGAATCGCCGCGCACATCGGGTACGCGTAGTCGAGCGTCGCATTCAACGCTTCCTTTCCCGTACTGGTCTTTATGAAGTCGGCACCTTAACTGATAACCTTGAAATAAAGATACCAAAAAATAAAGAAAAAAAATATATATAAAATGAAAAATAATTTAAAATATGTAAATATCAAATCGCTTTAATAACTTCAAATTTCTAAAAAAAATTGAATTCTATTTCGTATTTCATTTAAATTATAAATTAAAAAATTGAATTTATCTTTAAAAGTAAAGGAAATACGCCATCAAAAACCAAATAATAGAGCGGGCAGATTTGTCAGTTACTCACCGGCTAGCATAGCCGCCCAACTGGCCTTGTAAATTCTGTTGTAGGTTCTCAGGTCGTCCACCGCTAAAATCACCTTCAAATGTGCCGAATCACCGCACTTTTGCTTCATTGCAAAAAGCTCTTCGATGACAACTAAGAAATAAAAAAACATTAATTTTAAAAATATCATTTGAATATTAGCAATTAAAATACAATAAAAATCCAGTCCGCTTACTTCGCCAATCTTCATCGAGTACGGCGCCGCGATTGATGACGACGTCGATTTCGGTGGCGCCGTCAGCCACCGCCAATTCAATCTCGAGCAATCGCGACTTGAGGTGGTATTGGCCGGAGGGAAAACCGGCCGCCACTACAAAAGATTTAATATCACCGTATTGAAGAGAAATAGAGAAAATGTTTGAAATTTTCTTAAGTAATCGTTAAAATTTCAGGTTTTACAAAGTAATCGTTTGTAAAACCTGAAATTTGTGGGCCTCACCCCACAAAATTTAATGTAAAATTTTTGATTGCCCCTCCCCATTTCCTCTATTACCCATCTCAAAACTTTTTATGCTTTTCATCAATTATTCCTTTTCGCAGTCAATTATCCCTTTGCTCTACTAACAAACCAGAAAGAATTTAAACAAATTTATATAAAAATTTTATGAATTTGTGTAAATAATTCCTGGTGGTTGTTGGTAGAGCGAAGAGAACTGCAAAAAAGAAGGGTTCAAGATGAGTGATCAGTGGCGTATTGGCGTAAATTCATAACATTTTTAAACAAACATGTTACCCGAAGCTATCGCCAACTCTTTTTCGTCACCTTCTCTCAAGCGCTCCACCACGTCACGAACGCGCAGCGGATAAACGCATACGGCGGCACACTTTACGCTAGAGTTCTGCAAAATCGCCAATTTTTAAAGGGATTTTTGATTAAAAATTCCGAACGGATTTTTGCATTTGTGTAGAGGGCGCGACTAAGCCCCTAAAACTTGCTAACGAAGAAGAAAATTGAACGCGTTATGAAAATTAAAACCTTCGCGAGAGGCTTTAAGGCTTTGTCGACCAGGGATCGAACTCGCTGACGAGTGTCATCGCCCGAAAGCGTTGTCAAGTCGATTATCGAAATAATTCTTTCCAACTCGCTGGCCTAAACCATAAGTTTATTGCATTTTCAAAAGGAATAATTTTTAAATATTATGAAAATTCTTTCGATTGTTTTTTTTGTAAATGAGCAATCTTTCGCTTAAAAATTAAATCAAAAAACTAAAAATTAAAAAATAAGCATATAAATAATATAAATAAATTTCTAGTAAAATATTTTAAAATTAAGAAAATTCTGATTAAAATTTATTTTTTCATAAATTTGAGAAAATTTCGTTGATTTTATAAAAATAAACAATTCCAAAAAATAACAGACTAGACGAAATTACAAAACATATCACATCAGTAAATAATAAAAAAATATATAATTATTGTTTAAATAACTTCTTTAAACATATTAAACGTATTTTTTCTTATTATAAAAGTAAATAAAAAAAAACTGTTGTATTACGATTTGAGTGTTGACTACAGTAACACTTATTGTTATCTACGAAAGAACGACCAAAAAAACCCGAACATTGTTCAGAAGGCTCTTGGCTTTTTCCTTCGTGGAATTGAATATTTCGCTATTCTCGTTTTGATCCAAAAAGTAGAAGTCAGGTCTCTCCAGTAGCTGAATTTGAGTAATTACGTGTTCCATAACCGCGTGCAAAATCCAAAAAATACACTGCTAAAAGCGACAAAAAAAGTAATTCTTGAACAAAAATTTATTAAAAATATTTTTTCAAAAATTGCTTCATATTTCTGCGATAAAAATTTCTTTACGCACTGTATTCATTAAATAACTTTATGTATAATTATAAAACAGGACATGAAATTTTTAGTTCATATCAGTATAACGAATAAAATAGACAGCATACCCGTCAGGGTTGGGCGAATTATGGCCGTTTTTGAGTCTCGAAATTCGGAAGCTTTAAAAAATAATTTTTAGAAATTACTGTACTTTGTTATCGCAACTTCACCAACGAAGCATTCTCACTCAATTTTTTCCCACCTATTTTGCATTAAAAATTTCTGAAATTTCATCTTAAATTTTTGTAAGCTTTTTTTCAGAAAAATTATTTTTTCCAGCCGTTTTTTAATCATCAAAATTGAAAAAAAAAATTATTTCCGCCCAACGCTGATACCCGTTAAATGTCATAAGCAAAAAATATACCCCACCACAAATCCATAAATAAAAAAACTGAAATTATACATAATATGTAGATGACATTTCATTTTCCCATAAATCTAATCTAAAAAACCACAAAAAATTTTTTACGCAAATTGCTATCAACTTTTCGAGAATAAAACAAAAATTCTAAACAAAAATTTTTATTTCTGCATCTTCAGTCCTAAGCAGATCGCTTACTCTTGCTGGCGCCCTCGCGCGCCAACTCGTCCGCCTTCTCGTTACCGTAGATGCCCACGTGCGCGCTGACGTGCTCGAATTCGACGCGCACCTCCTTCATCAACGCGTCCAGCTCGACGATCAAATCGCGGTTGAGCACCTCGCTACCGTCGCGCTTTCGCCAGCCGTTTCGGCGCCACGCCGGCAGCCACATCGTCATCGATGACACTAGCAGTTTGCTGTCAGTGCGGACGAGAATCTGCAAAGGCAGAAAAAATAGACAGTTGGAAAATGTTGATAAATTCTTAACATAAGTAAAACATATAAAATTTATTAAAAGAATTGTTAGAGTGGGATAAATATTGATTTACGTTCTGTGGTCAAAGATGTAAGTGTAGCTCAACTAGTAAAGTCCCCGGTATGTGATGTTATGGTTTCGATTCCCACCATTTTTCCACGAAAATAACAAAATTATAAAAGCAAAATATAAGTAACAAAAGTCATTAATCAAAAATCAAAAACATAAAAAAAAGCAAGCGATTGCTTACCGCCGCGTGACCGCGTGCTTTCGCCTGCCGAAGCGCACAAATCACCGCCGTATACTCGGCACGATTGTTGGTGGGTGGGCCGTCAAGCGGTGCGGCAGTATTATCGGGATGATCGTCGCCCCAGAATACACCATAACCCGCCTATAAAAAAATTTTTATAACATATTTAAAATTACTTATGCAAAAAAAGGGTTCTATACTATCTTTAATCTTTCATATACTTATGTCAAGAATTTAATATTTATTATCATTTTCAAGATAACTAAGCTTTCAATGACTAAAATTTTCGAACTTGAGCAAGGTACCTTGGCACCCTTCTGTCCATTGGACGAACACGCACCGTCCGTGTAGACTATCGGGATCGTAACACTCTCCTCCACACTCGCAACCGACCTATGAGAATACCCGCTATTGATTAAAAATTGACATATTGGTTAAAGATTTAAGAAATACGCAGAAAATCAGCCAATTAAATTTTGATTTTGTTGCCTCCTGATTAAAAATTAGTTTAGGCATCCTTAATTTTAGGTATTCTTCAATACTTTATGTACCCTTATCCAATAAAGTATAAACGCACCTAAACTTTTTTTTATAAGTAGGGAAAAAAGTGTCCGTTTTGTCTCAAATTTTAGCCAAAAATGTGTTTTGGGAGACAAAAACAACGTCCTAGAAGCGTTTTTGATTTTGTTAAAATTTGACGTAAAAAACATGAAAATACTGTACTTTACCGACTTTTACCTCCCATAAAGTATAACCACACTTCAGTTTTTAGTGGTTTGTGTGTTATAATGTAAATTGTTTGTTATTTTTTCGTTTTAACTTAATTAAATAGACTAATTTAAGTTGAGTTTAAGTAATGGCTAAGGGTTCTAAGCTTTCAAATTGCTACGTTACATGCCCAGGGCTGGCGTTGTCGTCGAATTGCAGTTGAAATAGACAGTTCTATTTAATTAAGTTAAAACGAAAAAATAATAAAAACAATTTACATTAACACATAAATTAACACTAAAAACTGAAGTGCGGTTATACCTTATGGAGGTAAAAAGTCGGTAAGTACAGTATTTTCACGTTTTTTACGTCAAATTTTAACAAAATCAAAAACGCTTTTAGGACATTGTTTTTGTCTCCCAAAACACATGTTGGCTAAAATTTTTTCGCGACACTTTTTTAACAATTCCAATAAATCAGCAAAAAACACGGTTCTTATATGATATCGGACCACAGAATTTTTTAATTTTGAAAAGAACCTCTTAGTAATTTTTGACGTGGATGGTGTGTTCTCAGAGGATTCCTCGGTCTCCAGCGAAACTTTTCGCTTCGTTCCCACCGTCGTCGACTTTGCACATGCCTGAGAAGCGCGGGCTAAAAAAATTCAAGGCAAAAATCCTACAAAAATCACTGGACAATAATTCCAATTATGCTATCAAAGATCCTTACCATTCTTTGTCGTCGAATTTTCATCCAGGAATCGGCCGGCCTCCGCGTAGGTGGCGAAACCTTTGTACCTAGCGTTCGGGAACCCGTCCACCTGAGCCTTGCACTCCGCCCAACTGCGGAAAATGCCCACATTTCGGCCTCGCGCCACCGCGTACACTTTGCCCATGAGAACACCTATTACTCTTTGCATAAAGCGTTCGAGAACTAACTCCGAAACGCTCAAATTTTTCGGAAAGATTATTTGGCCAATTTGACGTCAAATAATTTTTTTAATATATGAAATGTTGAATATGCGGGCAAAACATTCCTTTGCGTAATATTAACATTTTTCAAATTTTATCCAGCAATCGCTAGCAAAATATGTGCTCAAAAGTAGAAAATATTTATTCTGTCAATTAAAAATCCTATATACTAATTTGGAGATGTCTGTCTGCTAGTTTGTTTGTCCGGGCATTTTCTCAGTGACTATCCACTGAACTGAACAGAATTTCACTACTCGGGGGTTTTCAGGGGTGACAATTCAGAATTTCAAATCAGATTTTGGAAATTTGCACTTTTTCAGTGCAAATTTGCAATTGCAAATTTTCGGCTAATTTTCCCTCCCCTTTGCCGGTCGCTTTGTGGGTACTATTGCTGTTTAGCCCCCCCCCACAGCGTCCCAAATTAAAAAAAGTTCACTTTAAGATTACAGTAGGAACATAAATTGCACGATGTTGTATGAAATTTTATTCCCTATCAGGGAACTGCATTTGGTCTTAAAACAGGGGGGACTTGAATCCGATTGAATCCGGATTCAAACAGCAGATTCAAAAGTTTGAGGCTTTACAACTTTGTCAATTTGTGTGCTTCATATACAAATAAATATACCATTCGATTCGTCTTGACGAGAGATCTCTCTTAATACGTCGTCAAATTCGGTTTTTATGAAAAACTGAGCAAGTTATTTAGGAAAAACCAGGATTTAATTGGCAGATTCGTAGTTTTAATTAATTTTGCATTAGATAGGCCATTTATTGAAGTTAAAAACAAATTCCGAAATCTTTACTTTGCAAATAGAAGTGCGTACTTCATTTTCACCTCTTCTTCTTTGACATTTATGAAGTTTGTTGAACTCGTTTTTAACACGCCGTTGTTTCAACGCGAAGTGCATGATTTCGTATTGTAGCATTCGAAGTGCATGGTTTTTTTGCATTTATTTTTCAGAAAAATTATTTTTCTGCAAGTTGCAGTGCAAAACACGAACATTTTTGAAGCTTTGCAAATGCTACAATACGAAATCATGCACTTCGCGTTGAAACAACGGCGTGTTAAAAACGAGTTCAACAAACTTCATAAATGTCAAAGAAGAAGAGGCGAAAATGAAGTGCGCACTTCTTATTTGCAATGCAAAATAAAGAGGTGAAGATAAAGTTTGAATTTATGAGGTGATCTCTTGTTTGAAAATTAAGTGTCATTTCGGAAGTGACCTCTTCTTCTTTTTAAATGAGGTGTAGTTCGCCGAAGTGACCTCTTCTTGTTTGAAAATGAAGTGTCATTTCGGAACTGACTTCTTCTTTTTTTAATTGAAGTTAAAGCCACTTCATTTTCGAAAAATGAAGAACTTCTTCACTTAATGGCCTGGTTTACCTTGAACTTTTTAATTTTGCCAATTTCATTTTAGTTTTTTCTTTGTTATGTGAAGTTGAAGTTTCAATTTGGGCATTCTTTTTGACTTCAGGAAATGTTTTTCTTGAACTTCAACTTCACGTTCAAAAATGGAAACGCTGCGCTTTTCTTAAATTCTTTCTTTGAATTGAATTTGAAGTCGATGCCAACACCAATGGCCAATGGTGGTATATACGGCGTTTCGCTCCAGCAATCTGAGCGTTTTTTAATCGATTGTATTGTTGTAAACGTTCTAAAATGACGTGGCGGCTCTTCGTGACACTTATTTTTGCTGGTATTTCTGATATTTTCGTCAACGTTGATGCAGGTAAACTCTAGTTATACATTACCTTGCCGAAACGATACTATTTCTGTTTAGAAAAAGTCTACGGTTTTATGTGTGGAGCGAAGGCTACGACAAATCGTGGTACTTTCGATGAACACCATCCCTCGCTCATTCACGCTGCTATACGTCGTCCTAACAAAAATAAAGAGGAAAGCAAATGGACACTATTTGTAATGCACAGAAACATAACTAATGAAGGTATTTTGGAGTCTTTTGGTTTTTTGTGACCATTTTATTTGTCATCATTTTGTTCATCCACTTTACATGAAATTGCTTTTTCGCCCCGAATGTGTGGGATTGGGAATTAAACATCCGATCTCTGCCCATTTCGCATCCGTGGTTTTCCATGGTGCTTTTGAATACGTTTATCCCTATAAGACACCCAGCCCTCAGTTCCACAAAATCATATTTTTCATTTCGAAAAAAGTGGTTGCACTACCCTTCAAAATCTAAAATGGGGTTTCTTTACGGGGTTAAGTCTAACCCACCTGCCTAAGTCGTTGCACTAGTTTACACCTTTTCTACGTGTTGTCTTTGCGTTGCAAAAAGCTTTGCTGGAAGTTTTTTAGGTAAGAGGTTGGACCAAGGTATCAATATTTTTCACCATCCATTAACGCTTATAAATTTTGCGTTCTACCCTTTTTTGTTGCCTACGAAACAAATTTAAGATTTTTCGTTCATTTTCATCATCTTTTCAGCACCACTCGATCACATGCGCCCTAGCTCAACATCCGACATGTCGACAATTCGTTTGTTTGTGAAACCGCGCGGAAATTTCGTCGTCGGCTATCAGACCACCAACGATTTCGAGATCGTCAAAGATTCCTCCTTTGTGCTGAATGAACAGATCGAGCTTTGGCGCATGACCGACAGTGATGAGGGCTTTTACGATTCGGTGACATGTGAACGCATGGACGAATCTCGAAAACGCCTAACGGATTGTGATAGGAAGTGCCACGTTAAGGTACTTTATAAATAATTTTTCATCTGGCATACTTTTCAGAAATGATTTTTATAATGTATTAGCTCGTACCATCCAACGGGCGCCTAAATTTTATGTCATTACATTTTCCATTGTTTGCGATTTGTGTGGAAAAACCTCATATAACATTTCATTTTTTTTCAAGCCAATTTCTTATCGCTTGACACTATTTTTGGAAAAAATGGTATAAAAATTTGGGCGTTTCACAGAAAACTGCTAAAAATGAATAAATAATTTTTTTGAAAATCTTTGAGCAGCTTTGTCGCAAATTTTTTTGTTGTTTCTCCTATTCGCTCTCCCCCACAATCTATGACCATTCTGTGATTTTTTAACAATGGACAATTTTTGAAAAGCCGGCCTATCGTATCTCCGCGAAAACTTTTTTCTTTCTTCGTGTTTGCGGCATTCGACTCGGCTCGAACTGAGTATAGAGGAAAAAATTTTATTGAATAGTCTGAAATCTCTCAGATTATGTGTCTAAACGTGGTTTTTAATTTTTTTAGATATACTGCTTTATTAATTGCATTATGGTTGAACGCAAAAATATAACTTTTAGGGAAATTTTTTTCAAAAATGCAAAGCTCGTTCAACGAAATTTAAATTTTATTTCAATTTCTAGGTGTCTGACGACCAATATTGTATCTATGATGCCCCTGAAAAACGGTACATGAATCATTCCAGAACAAAGTTTCGTGCTTTCTACGACTATCCGCCTTTCAACAGCTATTTTTGCATGATATTTCACGAGTAAGCTCGCTTTATCGAGTTATGTGGCGTATTTGGAGGGAGGGGGAGGAGTCAAGAGTGAAGGGGGTCTTGCCTTCAACAGGTAAGTAAATTAGAGGTTTAAATTTTTGGATCCCCCCTCCATTCCTAGATGCCCCACTGATCTTTTATTGGAGATAAATGTTATTTTTGCAGAGTGGGAAATGGTACTGCATATATGGATGTCGGGTCTACTTCGCTTGTCACGTGAGTTAATTTACATAAGTTTCTTTCTTTCTTATTTTGAAAGGATTACGAAATTTTTTAATTAGCAAAAAATTGATTAAGACTGAGTCAACTTTGGTAAAATTTTGGAAGTCGTACGCAACTTTTGTAAAATGAGCCAACGTTAATACTTACAATTTCAGAAATCATATGGACATTGATTTGGGTGATACGGTCGTTTGCTTTGATACCGTTTTAAATACTCGATTTAATCAATATTACGATTTGCGATGGGTTCGTTTTTTGCTCTATTACCGAAGGAATTACGTTAAATTTCGGCATATTTCTAAAATTTTGGAAAATGAAGCATTCAATTTCGGGACTATTTTCTTTTCCGCAAGGAATATTGTTCGTTGCTAAAGTAAATGGAAAGCATTTGAAGATTTTTTTTACTTCTAGAATGCTCGGATGTGGGCTGTTTTCTTCCCCACTAAATTAAGAATTGAATAATTTTGGTTATTTTTGCTTGCATATTTAGGATGATTCGAAGCCGTCGTGCGATCCGGTAGAGGCGGCTCGAATTTCTTTCGTTCCCCAACCGCCAGTGACGAAAGCACCAGTTCTGCCTGCTCCATCACGTCGAACGGTGTACGTCGCACAACGCCAAAAACCTTATATTCTGGTTTGGCTGCTTTCGTGGCTCAGAAAATGCGTCTTTCAGTGCGTTGATTTTATTTTTGTGGAGGATTTTATTATTTTTTGAAGTACTTTTACTCTTTGATCATTATTTAATAAATTCGCACCCAAATAATTTGAATTTTTTCCAGCAAATGGTGGGTGATTTTGGCGGCATTTGCAGTGGATGGCTTGATCTTGGCCATTTGTATCGTCATCCTCACGCTTTCGGTAATTGGTCGACGTTCGAAGAACGAAATGGAGGATGAGAACACGGAATACAGTGAGTTATTCATCATTGTTGAGTGGTAAATTGTTTGGTGTATGAATTTTCAAAATGTCGAAATGTTCAGCAAGTTGAAGTTTTTTATGTTTTTTTTAATTTATAGGCGCGAAAACAACGGCGACGGAACGCAGTGAGTTATTTTGGATTTTTTTTTTAGTTTATTTTATATATATATTTTATATATAGAATAGTTTAATTTGAATCCCCTGAAAACGTAGGGGGGGGGAGGGTTGCGCGTTGCCGTTAGGGGTTGGCGCCGGTTTCTTGGCGTAGGGGAAAATATATTTTTCGAAAAATTTATCCCCGCACATTTTACTCCCCCGAATTTTCTATTTGGAAACGGTTTCACTAGCCGAGCACTGAGGCGCTTTCAATTATGGAATCTTTTTATTTATAGATACAAAAACGACGGCGACCACGTTCACAGTAACGGAGATGTGAAAAAAAGAAAAAAAAAGAAAAGATGGAATATTATTTATGTTCGAAAAATATATTTGATTTAATTGATGAAATATTTAGTGAATAATTCATTATTTATTACATGGAAAAATTTGCATAAATTATTCAAGAGATATTCGCGTAGGCTTTTTCAAGGCGCTCCACGAGTTCGGCCTTTTCAATTTCGGGCAAGAAGGCGGCCCTCGCCGCATTCAATTGCTATAGAAAAAATATTTTGATGTATCAATTGATGTAAAAAATGTTCTCTAACCAAACCCCTCGAGAAACCAAACCCCTCGAGTTCGCCTGTTTTTATTACTTGGAAATATGAAGTACATTGGGGGGGGGGTTGGCCCCACCGCTGCATGAACATGAGAAAAACATTCCCAAAATTTAAAGAAAGTCTTACGCCTTGCTTGATCTGCTGGAGAGTAAGGCCGATCTCCTCCACCGCCAACCGCAACTCTCCCGTCATGAAGTTGTCGAAGCAGGTGGGGTCGTCGCGGCTTATCGAACAATTTACGCCGTCATTCATCCATCTGAACAGAGGAAGGAATAGCAACAAATAATTATTACTCAAAAATTGAACCGCAAAGAAAGTATAAAATGACGGAGCAAAAATGTTCAAATTTACGACATTTTTCGCCTTCTGTGTACTATCTATTAGGTAAGTTAATTTGAAAAAAAAGCTGTTCCTTAAAAAAATGTTCCCTTCGTTTTAATAATAAATAAAATGTATGTTTCTACGACATAATTTCAAAAAAAAACTTAAAAACACAAAATGCTTACTTCAGCAGCGGATGGTGCTTCCAGCCGGGCTTGACGGCGCTCGTCATCACCGACGAGTAGGGGCACGCCTCGAAATGCACTTTGGCGTCGGGCGACGCCGGCAGCGCATACTTGCGGTAGAGCTCGGCGTTGTCGACGATGTGGTATCCGTGCCCGACGCGCATCACCTTCATCTCCTCGATCGCCTCAAAACCAAAAATCCCATAGTTATCATCAAAAAAAGTTAATTTTTCATCGGACTAGGGGGAATGCGCCCTACCGAGATTTTTGGTGGGATATTTTGCTCAAAAATGCCTTTTATCACGGAGAAAGCCAAAAATCGGACATAATATCGGGGATGCAAAAATAGATTTAAATCACCAATAAAATCGTGCAAATACCTGCTTGACGGATTCGGCGCCGTTACTCTCACCGGCGTGAGCGGTCCTCGAGATTCCGTGCTTTTCGGCCTCCTAAAATTAAAAATTTCCTTGCACTTTTAAATAAATAGGAATACGTGAACAGTGGGGGATGAGGTCAGTCACATGGAGGAATTAGATTTTTAACTCGATTAAATTTAACTCGATCACAGCTAGATGGAGAAGGGAAAATGCGGTTCTCAAGCACTCAGCGAAGGCTATAAAATTGAAAAAAACACACCTGAAAAAGTCGGACCACACTTTTGCCGTAGTGTTCGCCGGCGCCGCCGGAGCATCCGGCCACGTCGATTCCCGCAACGCCTTTGTCCTTGAATTGGATAGCTGAACGAAAAACCAATAAAATAAATGATTTTGGCAATAAAAAATTTAAAAACTTCACGAATTTTTCAGAAAATTGTTCAAATTAAAAAAAAATTCAAATGGATTATAACGGGAGATTCCTACCCAACGCCAGCAACGCGTCCGTGTACTTCTCGTAGGTCTCGATGGCGCACAAAATTGTGCGCGCCTTGACGTGAAAGGCGGCCTGGCCGCGGTCGATGCCGCGATTCACCGCCTCCACCACCTCCGCCGGCGAAAGCTGCAATACAAAAGCGAAAATAATTGTCGTTAAGCACACATTATTCACTCTCTCTCCCTAATAATACTTCACCAAAAAGCAAAAAATATTCAAAAAATACGACAAACTACGTACGCCCTTCTCTCCGGCGAAGAGCGCCGAGTCGTTGCGGATGTTGGAGTGGGGGATTTGTGTGCTGAGGAGGTGGGGACTGTAGCGCGCCTCGAAGTAGACGACATTCTGCTGGGCCTGGTCCTCGCAAAGCTCGTACGCCACGCGCTCGATTGCCTCTGCGTCACCCCTTCAAATTCAACCGCAAAATGTCAATCATCAACCAAATACATATATATTAAACTTTAATCAACCGCATTTAAAGAGGGGATTAAGAAAATTTAATAATTCAGCAAAAAAAATTCGGATTTTTTTAATAAATCAGAAATAAAAATAAAAATTTTTGGATCTTTCGCAAAAATTAAAAAAAAATTGCCCCCACCTCCCATTCCGTAAACATAGATACGCCACTAAAAGCAACCACATATTAAACAGCCATATACGTATATTATTAAGCTAGAAAGAAGGGAAGTGCCTAGCCAACAAAAAAATTCAAAAAATAAATAATCCGTGGTGCTCCTGCCATGGGTCCACAACCTTTTTTTTATAGAATGCGCATTATTCGGTCAATTATGCAATTTTTCCCTCTTCTATAGTTTCTTCTCCAAATTACCCCCCCCCCCAAAAAAAGAGTCAATCCCTACATAATGCACGGCAGGAAAATGTCGAAAGCGGCCAAAACTTTCTC
>SAUE01000062.1:119272-136971 GCA_009724625.1 Deladenus siricidicola
TTATGGAATTTTCATTTATTAATAAATTATTGATAAAAACACTTGTCCGGGTTTTTTCTGGTCACCCTGTAATACAAAAAAGTATTTCGTATCTTATACATTTCACACAGAATAAAATTCCAATAAATATTTTATATATGGGAAATAACCAAAAAAATTCCAAAAAAATCAAATAAATAAATTTATTCATCCATCTATAGCCTTCAGCATCATATTTTTAACGAATTTGAAATACAACTAACTTGCACAATTTCAATTTAATTCAACCAAAATTTAATTTCCACTAATTATTTTTTCTAATTTAATTAATTTTTCTCTAAATAAAATAAAACCAAAATGAAGCTTTTGATCTGAAAAATTCAATTTTGTTGCGAATTTTGCGCCAAATAAGGCATAATAACGATAGATTATTTATATGGCACAAAGCCAATAAATCAAAATATTTCAATAACAAAAAAAAAACAAGAAGAATCAACAATTCACTGAAAGATTTTCAGCCAAAAAAATATTCCCCTATTTTCGTTTCTCAATAGGGAGGGTTTTTTTTGTTATTTTAAAACTTAAGTGGCTTAAGAAACTTTTTTAAGAGGTTTAAAACCTCCCTAACCCTCCCCCGGCACCCGCCACAGTCAGAAATGATGTCTTTTCTTTCAAATATATTCCCACTTTAGGCGCGGGCCTATAAATAGACACAACTAAATCAAACCCAAAATAAACACTCCCAACAAAGCCACAAAACAAAATTATTTGCGAAAGTGGGAGAAGGCGCGATTCGCCTCGCACAATTTGTGGTGTTCCTGTTTGGCCTGGATGGTGAGGCCTTCGTTGCGGGACGCATCCAGCAGCTCCTGCGTGAGGATGTCGCGGTAGCGCATCCCGCCGCGAAAAGACTTGCCCTTGCACACCAACCGCAGCATTTTGATGGCGTGGAACTCGGACTGCTTCTCGTTCATCGGAAACGGCACACGATACGTCACACCGCCTGAGAGAAAATAAATTAAAAAAATTTGTTAAAATAAAATTAAAATCTGCTATATTCCACACACCTCTTACCACCGGCAACAGCTTCATCAGCGGCCGACAGTTGCGTAACGCCTTGTTGGCGATCGTCACTGGGTCGACGACGACCTCGCACCTCTCCGCCTCGCTCGCCGCGTCCCGGCGCTTCACGTACTGTGTGCGTTTGACGCGCTCGAGCGCGTAGTTCACGAAGATCTGCATGTCCTCCTTGCGGCCGTCGAAGGTGTGGCATCGAGTGAGCTTGTCGATGAGGTGGTCGCGGTAGAAAACCGGCGTCTGGTCCGACTTCATCGGCTTCGGGTGCAGAAAATTGTGCGGCGCCTCGGGCGGCAGCGGCTTTTTTAGCTGAAATGCTTGAATTTGTTGTTAAAAAATTTGGAAAAAATCCTTCTAATTTTTTCTAAAATTCACGTCATAAACTAAAAAATTGCAAGCCCGTGCGACAATTCCTCTAATATGCCCTACCTCTTCCAGCTTCACTATTGGGTCGATGAACAATTTGGGATCAAACTTCGAGCCAAGGCAAGCACACGTAGATAATCCGCGTCGTATTATCATCTGAAATTGAAAAAAAGTGTCCGTAATTTTTTGCGGGTGAAACAAAAGAAACTCAGCTTCAACCACCTCTTTTGCCAAAATTTTTTGGAATTTTTCTTCAAAAAGAAAACTTTTCTGCAGCTGCAGAAAAAACGAAGAAAAAAATTGGCAAGCAAACGAAGAAACCGGTCATTGTCCCATGCGGATTTCCTTTATGAATAAAATAGAAAGTGCCAAATTTGAAAGTTATTTTTTTGAAAGTATGAACCTTTTTTATGAAGTCTTTTGTGAGCTTTCTGTGAGCGGAATTTTCAAGGTTTTTGATTTCGGAATTACGAATTCCTACTCCCGAATTGTGAGTTTGGAATACCTGTGTCTATAAGCCCCGTGCTTATGAGAAAAATGATTTTTCGGTATAAATAAAGTTTGAAAGTGTGGATTCTGGCGGCAGTGTTCACGGAATTAGATGGGATGGAATTAGAAAACGTAGTTAACTATTTTTCCGAATGGGGATCTTCTTTTCATTTGACGATTATGAATGGAAAATTTTTCCAGCTTTTTTTTCAACCTTTTTTCAATTACCATTTGTTTGCAGTGCAAGAGAAATGGACGAGTACAAGGTGGGCGGTATTGCGTCTTTGTTTTCGAAATTACCGGACGCGACGGACGCGTCGGCGGCCGCCACGAAAAGCAACAAAAAGGAGGCGAAGAAGGGAAAGCGCAAATTCGCCGGCAAGGAAGATGAAATCGTCGGCGAGGAAGTGGCGAGCGCCTCCGCCGCCGCGAGCGGCGTCGAAAAAGCGCACAAAAAGGGCAAAAAGAAGTCGGCGAAAAAGCCGAAGCTTGACGCTGATGTGGTGGAGGCGATGAGTGACGGTGGGGATGGCGTTGAGGAGGAGGATGGTGGCGACGAGAATGTACCCGAATTGCCGCAGGGCACCGACGTTATCACGAAGAAAGCCAAAAAGGTGGCACCGCCGACGAGACGTGAAAATTTGGCAGGGTAAGTCTTATAGTTAAAAAATAGGTTTTTATGTTTTTGTGTTTGACATTTTGAATAGCGCAGATAAGCGTAACTAGCGGCCGATAATTTTTTGGATTTGGGAAAAAAAATTTCGAAAGTGAAAATTATGTTTTTCAATCAAAGCAATTTTTTTCAATCAAAATTTTTGGAAACATTTCTAGATTTTTGAGAGGTCCTCTTTGATTATTTACATATGTTTTTGAGGAAGAAGAAGGCGTCCGCCCGCAAGCAGGAGATCAAGTCCAGCGAGCAGCGCACGCTCTTCGTCGGCAATGTGCCCGCCGAGGCGAAGACGCGCGCGCTGAAGCGCCTCTTCGACGCGTACGGCGCCATCGAGGGCATCTACGCGCGCTCTCTCATCCAAAAAAACGCGAAACTCACCGAGAAGATGATCCACACCGACAAGACGAAGAAGATCGCCGCCGCGCTCACCACCAAAAACGTGTTTGTGCGATTCACGAGCGCGGAGAGCGCACAGGCTGCCGCCAAGGCAATGTGAGTGACCTTTTTTGGATAGTTTTTTTTGCTGTGAACGGGGGGAGGTACTGCAGAAATTTTTTATGAGCTAGTATAAATTTGCAGGAACGGCCACCTCTTCGAGAACCACAACCTGCGCGTCTCGCTCTCCACCAAGCACGAGCTGGCGGCGCAGGCGCGCACCGTCTTCGTCGGCAATTTGGCGTTCGAGGCCACCGACCAGGCCGTTCACGACTACTTCTCGCGCGCGGCCGGCGCGGTGGAGACGGTGCGGCTGATCCGCGACCGCCTCACCGGCCGCTGCACCGGCGTCGGCTACGTGGCCTTCTGCGATTTCGAGTCGGTGCTCGCCGCGCTGAAGCTCGACGGCGCCGAGTTTGAGCGCCGAAAGTTGCGCGTGTCGAAGTTGCTCAAGAAAAAACAGGTTTTTTCCGTTTTTAATATTTATTTATGTGCGTTTTATTATAACCCTTTCTGAAACGTTTTTTTGATTCAGAATTTTAATTTTTTTTTCTTTGAAATTGTTTCCTTTTATCGATTAGGTTGAAATACGGGATTTTTTGGAAGGTTTATCTGCCGTTAATTTCCTCTAATTTTTTACCTATGTTTTAAAAATTTTTGCAGAGACCCGAGGGGACGAAGCGCTTCTCGCACGCGTCCTACAAGGATTCCGTGAAGAACCCCGGCTTCAAGAAGCGCGGCAGCGCGAAACCGCGCACCAAAAAGGCGAAAGTGACAGCGGAAAATATGGCGGAGAAAATCGCCAAATTCTCCACCTTCAAAAAGGACGAAATTCTCGCGGCCACCGACGCTGGCGCTCGAAAGAAGAAATTTGCGCGGAAAAGCGGCGCGGCCAGCGGCGACGCGCCGACAAAGTCGCTCTCCAAGGGCGTACGAAAAGTCATCAAAAAGCGCCACAACGCGAAAAAGTCGAAGAGTATTATGAATTAGGACTTCTCTTCGGTAATTTTTTTTTGTTATCGAGGCATTGCCGGAGGATTTGTGGGACTTTTGTCCAAGCCAAAACTGCCCCCAATGATGTCGTTTTCGCGGATTCCGCCTAAGAGTTTTATGTGAATAATGGAGGGAAAAAATTTCAATATGTTGAATTACATTTTTTAGCCGAAAAGCAAGTCTTATTTATTGAAATTTTAAAAGCTCTACAAATTCCATGATGAGTATGTTTGTTATCATTTTTGTTTTGTATATTTTATTGTTGGCTTTGTTGTTGAAAATTCTACAGAATTGTTATAAAGAAATTTTCCTCTTTACAAATTTATTTGCAATTTTTTGAAAGTAATTTCCAATTAATTGGAATTAATGGCGAGACAATTCTCTGCTAGGTTTTGTGGGCGGATACGTGTATTTGAATTTCGGCCACATTCTGAGCGACGACCACGTGGCCGTTGCTGGTTTTCACGTTGATGTAGATTCGCACTTGTTCGCTGGCCGGGCCGATGATCGCCCTTTTCAACGAGAGCACACCTTGATTCGTTTTGGTTTATGAATATAAAAAATCTTTTGCTCGCTTGAAGAATATGTGTTACGATCAAGCCCGTCAAGCCGAACAATTTCCGTGTAAAGAAATAAGTTCAGAGAATTTTATTATAAGGCCTACCAATTCTTCCGCGCTGTTCAACCAGAAATTTTTCGTCGTTTCGTTCGTCGATTTTGTAGTCCACGTCGTAGAGCGCCGCCGTTCGTGTTTTTATGCGCGAAATCTAGAGCAAAACGATTTTATTCCGACAGTTTCAAGAACATTTTCGGAATTCTCTTAGGCTCCAAACAAGCAAAGTGCGTAAGCACTTTTTTGACCCGTGCATGACACTAGTCGAGAAAAAGATAAAAGAATGGCCGACGACCATTCTTTTACACAAGGACTTTTTACTCAGTGTTTTTCCATTTAGAATCGTTACAATTTTAGTGCACCACTCTTGGAAATAAAAGTTAAAATCCCGTAAAGGAAAAAGATACCTCAATGGGAACTGGAACCGGGAATTTTGTCGGTATCGCTCGAAACTGGTAGAGGATCTCCATGGTGTAGTTGCTGAGGCATTTGTGGTCGAAGGGTCGACAGCGTTTGATGCACGAATATCCGTCATCGATTGTACTTTAATCTTTTTCCCAATACATTTTTTCGTGTATAATCTTTGTTTTCTCGGGGCTTAACGAAAAACGAACTCATGGAAAAATTTGTTTATGACAAAAAAAGACATTTCACACCAAACTTTTGTAAGTAAAAAAGAGCATCAATAATTACAAAATGAATCGCTGTAAGAAAATTTTTGTTAAAAAACTTCAATAAATGAAGAAATAGCGTTTGACTAGCGAAAAATCTAAACATGAGCCTCAAAACTAGAAATAATAAAATCAAAGCTCATAAGAGGAAAGCTTCAAACTCCAAATGCACTCGAAATGAATTCTCTTGAAATTGCAGCAAAAATTAGTATCAATTTTCGTAAGGGAAAAATTCGAATCGGGATTCAAACGTCACCGTAACCCCACATGGTCTCAGTGCTGCGTCGGCAGCGGTGGTAATGGATGATGACGAGCGTGATGGTGTGCGTACGGTTGGTAGTGGTGGTGGGCGTACGGTAGCCGGCCGAAGCCGCCGCCACCGCTGTACGGTAGTTGGGGCCGGTACTGAGAGACGTAGATGATGAGATTCGCCACGTACTTGCCGTTGAAGTGCCCGTTGGTGGAGAGGCGCAGCACCAACTCGAGGTGCACCTCCTGCGGTCCGTCCAGCGAGTCGCGAAGCGCGATCACCGCCGAGTTGTGGTGCTCGCCCTTTTGGAGGAGGAAGTTGCCGCGCACCGCCGGCGTCACGTCCGACAATTCTGTGAAATATGAGGAATAAAAACCTCGATAAATTTGTTTGGATTAATTAATTTAACCATTAAAGTAATTCGATCATTACCTTGATTCTTCAGTCCAGTAAAGGAATCACCCATTTTTGGCGGGTAAATTGCGCGGAACATTTACAAAAAAACCATCCAAAAGTCGATCCAACCCAGCGAAAAAGTAGATCCCCCGGAAATTTGGTAACCAAACATTTTACATTGGTGAAGGAGGGGTGTCCAACGATCCAAAACGTTCAATTTTCACCTTCGATTTACATTAAATTTTGAAGAAAAAAAGTAAATTTTGCGAACCTGCGCGCGCGTCGACGAGCCGAAGCTCGAATTGCATTGTGGAGTTGGCGCTATTCGGACCCTTCATGCTGAACAGCGTCACGGAGGTCCGCTGCGTGGAGATGTTCACGTGCTTGGGGATGGCGATGTGCTGCCAGGAGACGTGTATCGGCGTCTTGCGACATCGCTCCGACGCGCCCAGCGCTCCACCGCAGAAGTTCGCCTTGCGAACACACCGGCTAAGCGACAAAAAAACAAAAGCTAGCTCTCACAAATCTGAACGCATTAGTCACCACAAAAAATGTTCTTTGAGGGAAGTGTTAAAAATTCGACAAAAATAAAGGCCAAAAAATTTTTTGTAAAAAAAAATTCAAAATTGAGTAAAAAATAATCGAAAATCCAAGTTCCAAAAAGAAAAAAAATCCAAATCCAATTCAGCTGAAAAAACACGTTAATCATCAGAGCGGATTAATGTGTAAATATACCAAAAAGAAAAGAATAAAAACTCAAATCAACAAAATAAATAAATATATCAAAAAAAAATTCAAAACTCAAAAAACTTTAGTCGTAATTCTTATTTTTTACGCGCGTAATGGATCGAAATTTGAACAAAAATGTCCTAAGCAGAATGATTGGCATTTTATTTTGAATTAATTTCGCAAATTTAAGTGAATCGCGGACAAATTTCGCAAACAAATCAAAAAAAAATTCGCGCTAGAACTATTTCTACGCGCGTAAAAAATAAAACTTACGATTGATTATAAAACCCAAAACGAAATTTTGTTCAAAGAATAATTTCCTCAAAAAGCTTTTGTTGAAAATTTTTTACTTTTTGTAGAGTTTGTCGCGCACATAGTTCTTTGGGCACTCAATCCGCTGGCATTTGTAGCTGCCTAGCGTGTTCACGCACATCTCCTCGCCCGCCACGCACATGTGTGGCGCGTCGCCGCCGGCCGCGCACTCGTCAATGTCTAACGAAAAAAGGTAAAAGGGGTGGAAAATTAAATAAATAAATTGTTAAACAAAAAGCAATTTGTGCATTTTATGTCTAACAATAACGTCGAAAAAGTTTCACAAAAAACATTTTAATTTTAATAAAAAATATTTTTCGTTTTACAAAATATTAATAAAAATATTTTTACACACAAAAATTCCTAGTCATAAACTGAAACATTAAAAAAATTAATTGTACTCAACATTTATCCCGTGACGTATCGAGGATTTCGGAATGGTGGGAGAAGAGGGGCGAGGAAAGAAAGGCACAACCAAAATTTTTTCATCAAATTTTGCGAATGGTGAGGAGGCAGAATTCAAAAATTTCAATTTTTACCGCAGATTTACTTTTAAAAAATCCGAAAAGTTTTCTCAATGGGAGGGGCATGCTAAATATGCAGCTGTGAATATATTTATCAAAGGGTTACATCCGATTGTACAAAGAAACATACNATCACGGCAATACCGTAATTGAAATGAATAACATAAAGAAACGTTCGATTTTGCTCGGTGTAAATTTCCTTTTCGCTCTAAAACTTTTTCCAATAAAAAAAATTTTTCCCACCCTTGCAAGTGATATTGTCGGAGAGGACTTGATAGCCTTGAGGGCACGTGCACGCAAATGAGCCCAAAGTGTTGATGCACTTGTCCATGCACAGCTCATTTCCTGAAAACAACAAACAAAACAGTCCTGAAAATCCGAAAAGAAAACTAAACAAAATTTGATAGGAAAAATGGACAGGAAATTCATGAAATCACAATTATTCGCCAACCTGACTTTGCCCAAATCGTGCACTCGTCGATGTCCTCGCAGGTGAGTTCGTTGATGCCGAGTTGGTAGCCGCGCTCGCAAATGCACTGATAGCTACCGGGCGTGTTCACGCACTTCTGCTGGCACTTCGCCGCGCCGCTAGCGCACTCGTCCACGTCTGCAAGGAAAATTTTTTTTGAGAAAAATGGCGTCCCGCAACGAAAAATTATGGAATAATTTCTCGCCCACAATTTTTGAAAAATGAAGCACAAACCGTCACAATTGCGACCGTCGTCTGCGATTCGAAATCCGGCGTTACAGTGGCAGATGAAGGAGCCGATTGTGTTCTCGCAGGTCGCCTGTAGCGAGCAGCTGTGACCCGCGAATTTCTCGCACTAAAAATTCTTCAAAAAACAACCCAAAAACATTCGAATTCAAAACCTTTCATCATCAATGCGAAAGCCACTTTAGAAGCCACGACCAGAGATATGCGAAATTACGAGAAATGATTTTCGTATATAATTTTCAATTTTTTCGTAACTGGGTATAACATTATGAGGCTAAAAACCTCGTAATTCCACAAGTCATAATTTTTGTAAATCAATATATACATTAAAAAAATTTCATCAAATTTTTATAAATTTTTCTTTAGTGTACCTCGTTGACGTCCTCGCAGTACTTCGTCGTCTCGTTGAACTCGAATCCGGCCGCACATCGGCACTTGAACGTGCCGGGCAGATTGATGCACTGCTGAGTGCCACACGTGTGCGAGCCGTCCTCGCACTCATTCCGGTCTAAAACCAGACCAAAAAAGTACACGTTACAAAGTGTAACGCAAAAAATTAAATTTGCAAAAAATAAAAAAAAACCGAGGCAAAATCCGCTCTCGCGATCCATGTAGTAGCCGGGCGTGCACAAATTCCCCTTCTCCTGACAGCGAAATGAGCCAGGCGTGTTGATGCACTCGTCGTAGAAATTGCAGCGATTCGGCGTTTGGCACTCGTCAATGTCTATTAGACAAATGTCAAATAATATGGAAATATAAGAATAACGATGGAAAAAATTTTGCAGAAGAAGATTCCAATTTTTTGTGAACTTTTTTTCAAAAATCTTTTTCTCTTATTTAGATAGAGGGCATCAAGAACCCTTTTGGGATTTTTAAGCCAATCTAAAGTTGAAATTTTTGAAATCTCTAAAACAAATCTAAATGATACTCCGAAAATAATTGAAAAAATTAGAAAAATAATTTCAAAGCAAAAAAAGTTCTACATTCACCTCCCCCCAAAAAAATCACAAAATGCCACCAACCATCCCCCTCCACACACACACACACACACACACACACACACACACACACACACACACACACACACACACACACACAAATGGTCCTGTTTTGTTCACATCGGGTTATAGAGTATGATTTAGTGAGGAGTAACCCCCTGTATATGGAAAATTAGCTGGCAAAGTTTGTTAAATTGCTCTACACACACATTTAGTGTAATGACCATATGCGAAAGGATATAAAAGACCATATGTGCCCATGGTTCCCCATACACACTTTCTATGTCAAAAGCAAAGCAAAAACCTTCGCATTTCCCGTCGCGCGGCACATAGCCGGCCGCACAGTCGACGGAGTCGCAGTCGCCCGTCGCCGGATTCAGAATCTCGTGCGGATGGCCGCACTTGCGCGGATGGCAGCGATAGCTGCCCTGAGTGTTGCGGCACTGGTACTGCGGCCCGCAGTTGTGCGCGCCCAGCGTGCACTCATTTACGTCTGGAAAAAAATTAAATTTTTTCACGCAAAAAATATCATAATTTTTCTGTCGAATTTCTTTTGCATTTTTTGTTGGCTTTTTTTGCTAGTAAATTAAATGTCAAAAAAGAAGAAATTCCGGGAAGGGGGGGTGGGGGGAGCGCCCGACGTACACGGGCGCGTTCAAAAAAGAAGATGGGGAGGGGGGCTAGGAGGAATAGCTACCCTAATATGGAAAAATTTTTTCAAATTTTTAAAAAGAAATTTTTATTAGATTTTTTAAATCTAAATAAAAATTTTATTTTTGGCTTACCCCACAAAAAATCCTGGGCCCGCTCCGTCTTGGCATATTATATTATTATATTCCCATACACACGCAGCACACACAATTTCAATTTCAACAAACAGCAAAAAACGCCAAAAGAATAAAAGAAGAGGCACCAACCAACGCACAGCTCCGTCTCGCTGTCGAGTGCGTAGCCGGTCCCGCAGCTCAGCGTCCGAATGCACTTGTAGGAGCCGGGGGTGTTCAGGCAGCGCTGCGACTCCAGACAATCGTCCACCAGCAGCAGACACTCGTCGATGTCTGTGTGGGTTAGTTAATTAATTGTTATGTTTTTCAATTTTTTTTGTCAAATTAATTCGAAAGTGAAGTTAATTTTTGTCAAAAAATGGGATTATATAAAATTTAAAAATTTAAATAAAATGTATGAAATAAAATAATTACTAACAGCCAGCATAATTTTAAGCAATTTTTTGAGAAATAGACAAAAAAAATTCATTTTCCAAAAATTCTTAAAATTAATTATTAACTAATTAAAACAAAAAATTCGATAAAATATATTGATAATTTTGAAAAAAATAAATTAAAAAAATTTCAAAAAATAATAAAATAATAATCAAAACAAGAAAAAAATTTTTTTAGAAAAAGAAAATAAAGCAAATTTTCGCAAATAAATTCAAAATTCAATATAATTAAAAGTTTAAAATTAAAAAGAATGGAGGGGGGGGGGTCAAGCGCCGAAATAAAGGAAAAAATAATAATTTAAAAATTAAATTTAAACAAAATTCAAATTATGAAAAAATAACAAAGCAAAAAATAAAAATGGTTGGAAAAAAACTTCCTTAAAATAGAAAGCCACAAACCCACACAAACGCCGGCCGTATTGCTCCAGTAAAAGCCGTTCTCACAAACGCACGAGAACGAGCCGTCCAGATTGAGGCACTGTGTGTTCGGGTCGGGACAAAGCGCACGGCCAAAGCTCAAGCACTCATCAATGTCTAATAACAAGCAAGCAAGCATGGACAAAGAAAAAGTGGCGAAAATAATAAGTAAAAAAAAGCTAAAAACAAGAGGAAAAAGGAACCGCGATAAAGCCAAAAAAAGTGAAAAATTCGCCAAAATTCACTGGAAAAATTCGCAAAAAGTAATTTTTGATTTCCCATTTGCTTTAATTCAAGGCAATACCGTTCTTTGCGGATTAATTGCGGTAAATAATTATGAAGTGGGAAAAAGCTGGCGCTAATAAAATAATAAAAAAATCGAGCCATGAGCCATCAGCAAAAAAAAGAAAAGAAAATAAAGGTTACCAATACAGGACCGGCCGTCCGCGCCCAAGTCGTAGCCGTGCCGGCACGAGCACTCCGTCGCGTTGTCCGCCGCGCGCAAATGGCAAAAGTGCTCGCACGTCGTGTCGCTGCAGGACGCCGCCGCGTTCGCGGCGACGTCGACCGCTGTGGTGGGGGCGAAAAGCGCGGGTGAAATGTCGTCGACAAAAGTGCCGCCCGCGCCATCGAATATCGCAATGCCAGCGCCACCGCCGGCGATGCTCTCGCTGGGAAATTGCACTAAAATCCACTTTTCTAGAAAATAAGTTAAATGATTCCCATTCTACGGTGAAAAAACTTCCAGTTTTTTGCTATGCAAAAAAATTGTAAAAAAATTCTCCAACAAAATAAATTTCCAACCACGATCGTTGTGGCCGAAGCCGGCGTACGAAGAGTTCGAGGCGCTGTGACAGCACTTGTTAAACGAATTCAGGCACAGCGCACTGAAACCAGCACCGGCCAGGCACGGCACGCCGCCCTCCACCAACTTTACAGCCAGCATGCAACAGTCACAGCATTCCTATTATTTTTTGAAAACTTTATCAACGAAAATTGTTTTGAAGGGCTTTCCATTTTTCTTCACTACACGAATATCAAAAGCAAAATTTTTCCAAACGCGAATAGCGTTTTCGAATAGCACTGCCTCTAGTGACGTAACCATTCCTCTTCCCATCATTTTTAAAATTTTGTTTTTAAATAAAAAACTGGCCAAATTGGCCTCCGCATGGATGGATACATTAATTTAAGTTGGAAAATTTCAACGAAAAAAGCGTAATTTTTTAACAATAAAAATATAATAAATAAAAAATTCAATACTCATGACGTGAAATCTATAGAAAATGTATTTAGTTTCGCCTATGGTAAAATTTAACTTATGATTTGTTTTTAATTTTGGTTACCATTGGGTGAATATGGAAAAATATTTCTCCAATCATTCAAAAAGCAATTGAAATGAGCTCAACCTTTTTCGTCGCTCCGCCCAATTCCGCCAGCGCGTCGAATGCGCACTCCGTCTCACGCAACGCGTACTTCACGCCGGAGTTGCAGCCCGCGTCGATAGTCGAGTGCAGGCAACAAATCGACGCGGCGCGCGCGCATGTCAGCGAATCGCCTTCGACGTTGATGTTGGAGCACGAGCCGCGCTCACGATGGTGGCGCGCGCCGCCCGCGCAACAACGCGTCAACTCGTTCGCGTGAGCGTGATGTAGCGCAACACATACTGGAAGACAATACATAGATATTTATAAATTGATTCCCATCAGGAGCGTAGCCAACACGGGGTGAGTCGATAATAAATTTCAATTATGGATTTCGAAAAATTGAAAATTAAATTTCGAAAATTAAACATTCGAAAGGAAAAAATTACCGAAAATCGAAAGAAGAAATGGCACTTCTTCAGTCCCCCCCCCCCTGTTGAAAAAAAGAAATTTGTCAAAAATGAAAAATTTGACCAATTTTTTCAATTCTCTTAAAAAAATTTTTCTCAATTTTTGTGTTAAATTTGACTAAATTTCTTCAAAAAAATACTTATGGATGTGAGTTTGAATTGAACAGTTTTCTTCAAAATTTTGAAAATTTGCGAAAAAATGGCTGATTTTTTTCGAAAAGCGAAAAAGACCAAAATTCAAAAATTTTCTCACCCCTGTTTAGCCAAGGGGACAGTAGGAGTCATCCCCCGCAAAACTTTTTTTTAATATAAAAAAAAATTTTTTGGTGATTTTTAACTTTTGCCCCCAATTGAAAACTTTTCTGGCTGATAACAAATGCGCGCCCGATAAAAAACAATAAACATCTATCTATAAAAACAAATGAAATTCACACAAAATGAACTCATATAAAAGCGCAAAATGCTAATCGCTTTTCTCAAATAATCGCAAAGTCTAAAAAATTTGATTCAAAAATTTCATTTTCGCCTTATTCTTTTGCTTACTCTGCGCAAAAAAAAAAGAATTCGCAAAATTTAATTTTTTAAATTGAAAATTAATTTTTATTAATTCAAAAATTTACCCAAAATCACCGATACAAATTCCCCAAATTTCCGGGTGGTGGCCATCTTTAGCTTGTGACGAAAGCATCCATGCCCATTCAAATTCTCCTGAAATAAAAAAATTTTCGTGACACAAAGTCTCCAGTGTTTTAGGCAATAATAGCTGCGGTAAAATAATAAAAAAATAATTCAAAAAATGGAGAAAAAAGCGGTTTATTTCATAAAACGAGAGGCGGAAAAAAATTTTCGCTGATAATTTTAATTCCTAGCTAGCGTTTCAGCACCAAAATTTGGCTCCAACTAGACACGCAATATAAATGTGTAACATTCTCTCTCACTATCTATCTCTCTTGTTAGACCGTGCATGTCAATCGAAAAATTTGAAAAAAAAATTGAAGGAAAAAATTATTTGGAAGGAAAAAAATTCAAAATAAATATGACTTTTTGATTATTTCAACAAACAACAACGACGACGACGAAAAAAGCATATGGAAAAGGTCTCAAAAAAAACAAATTTTTTTCAGTGAGATTTTCCCGGTCTTAACTATATAAAGTGAGTGGCTAAAAGCAAACCGCCGAAACGTTCGAAGAAGAAAAAGGAGAGCAAAAAATTTCCGTTCAAAACTCTAACAACAAAAAGCAATGAAGATCGGATTTCGGCGAGATTGAACGTTCACAACGAAACCATTATTGCATCATTAAAATTCAAAAAAAAGTACAAAAAGACTTGTCAGAGCAGGAAATAAAGCAGAAAGAAAAGTTTTGACGGGAAAAATACAATTTTTATATAAAAATGCTCGAAAAAAATTTCGATGAATCAAATTTAAAAAAATCAAAAAATTTTGCTTCAAAAGAGGGAATAAGAAAAAATCAAACGCAAATTTTTTATACAAAATTATTAATAATATAAAAAACAATGGATAAAAAATATAAAAATAATTATAATTTTATACAAAATTAATTATAATAAAATTCCAAGAAGAAAAATATAGATTATAAATCTACTCCTCCAAAATTTCACTACTTATTTCATAAAAAAAATTCTCTTTCAATTTGGCCATTCAGCCCTTTGCCTTCCCCTCCCCCAGTAATTGACACATTTAGTGGCAAATTTCTTTGTCTGGCTCCTTTATCAATTATGCCAGCTTATTGTTCCTTTTTGGCTAATCCCTACCCCCCCACCCCCAATTCACAAGCCTTTCAAACACACACAAAAAATGTGCCGACACTACACCCCCATTAGGCCTTATTATTCGGGTATATTTTTGAAGTGGTTCTATTTGGAATGAATGCAAAAATGATTGCGCGAAATTTATAATAAAAAAAGTAAAAATAAATAAATAAAGAATATTTATACCATTAAAAAATATTATCAAAAAATATTTTTTGGACTTTTGAGCATAAATAACAATCATATACATATATACAGACAAAATTTCAACTAACTTTCACATCTCCGTTACTGTAACCGTGGTCACCGTTGTTTTCGCGCCTATAAATAAAAAAAATGTTGGAAAGCAAAAAAAAATTCGCACAATTTTTCCGCACAACATTTTCTAGTTTAAAAAATGAGAAAGCCAAAAGCATGAAAGAAAAATTGGCAAAACTTCAAATATTTGGATTATGTATCGAAGAGCCCGTGAGTTTTTAAATTGCATTCTGATTGCCTTTAAAAAAATTCATTTGGCTTATACCAAAAATAAGATTTTTCAAAATTATGTGTGAAAACTCACTTTTTTCCGTCCTTTGATCTACCGTGTCCTCATACTCCACTTCTTTCTTCAAACGTCGGCCAATTATGGAAAGCGTGAGGATTGCGATACAAATAGCCAAAATCAGGCCATCGACCGCAAACGCCGCCAAAATCACCCACCATTTGCTGAAAAAATTTCAATAAAATTTCACAAAATGTCAGATTAAAATGTCTTGGAACACAAATTATTTCCCAAAAGCAGTGGAAAAAAGGTACAAAAATAAAATATACGGACTGAAAGAGACAGTTCCGCCGTATCCTTGAAAGAAGAGAATTCGATGTGCGACGAATAGTTGGTGCGACAAAACCATCCATCGCACCAGCTGATGGGTGGTTTTCACTCGGCCGTCGGTCAGGCATAGCGGGAGGCTGCCTCGTGTTCGCCCACGAAGCAGGAGTTGTGAAGATTGATGGTGCTACGGTGCTGTCCGGAAAGCCAGAGTCAGAAGCCGCTTTAATCGAATCGCACGGCGGTCGAGTTTTATCCTAAGAGAATTTCCAAAAATAACAACATTTTTTCCTTTTGAATCCGAAGTTAACGCAAAATTTTGGCATTAAGCTTCTATCTATTGAGAGGAGCGTGAAGGGTACTCATTTTTTCACTGAAGCGGCTAATTTTTGAGTAGAGAATACCCTTCACACTCCTCTCAATGGATAGAACCTTGATGCCGAAGTTAACTCCGGTTTCAAAGGGAAGAGAAGCCCACAATTGGGAAATCTTCGCAATTCCTTAAATAACCCACCCATCGCAAATCGTAGAATTGAATGAATCGAAAATCTTGACGCCCATCTAGACACACAACTGTGTCGTTGTGAAAAATGTCGTTATTGTCTCTAAAATTTCGACTTTGATGACGTCAAAAATCCATTTCACACATAAACTCACGAGACTAACGAAGAGGCTATCACTTCTGTCGTAGTATGCATATTCGATGGCTGAATTGCACTAAATTGCACACTCTTATTTCTCGTCCTAAAATAACAAGAAATAGAATAATTAATCGCATACACTCCTGGAAATCACTATATGCTTTAAACAAAATGAAATATATGCTTTAAACAAATTTAAACAAAATGAAAACGAAAATGAATACAGTACAAAAATAAATGGAAGTAATTTTTTTGTAAAAAATTCAAATAATTATGATGACAATTCTCCCCATGAAAATAATTAGATCGCCCCCCCCCTTCCCTCGAAACTCTGCGGCTGGACCTGGCAACGACATCGCCACTCAGAAAAATTTTTTTTAATCGATTTACACATTTGAAAAATTCTAATTATTTAGAAAGCATTAAAAAATAAATCTAAAATATTTCCATAAAATAAAATATTTAAAAAAGCTTACTCGTGAAACTTCATGCAAAAATAGACGTTAAATGGCGCAATTCTCCAGACTACAGAATTAGTTCCATTATTAGTCGGCCTGGTAATTTGTTCGTACTTTCCTTGACCAACGTCATAGAGGCAGTATGCTGTGTTAATGTCCTTAAAAATTATAAAATGCACTCTTTACGTCAATTGCTCACTTCTTGTAGTGTTCATCCTATAAGAAAATAAAGAGTACCTTAACATGGCACTTCCTCTCACAATCCGTTATGCGTTTTCTCGATTCGTCCATAAGTTCACATTTCACCGAATCGTAAAAGCCCTCGTCGCTGTCGGTCATGCGCCACAAATCGATCTGCTCATTCAGCACAAAGGAGGAATCTTTGACGATCTCGAAGCCTTTGCCTATGTACCCGATGTGGTAGTAGGCGATCACCGTCTGATCGTTGGTGGTCTGATAGCCGACTACGAAATTTCCGCGCGGTTTCACAAACAGACGAATTGTCGACATGTCGGATGTTGCGCTAGGGCGCATATGATCGAGTGGAACTGAAAATTTGATTAAATATTCTAGTAAAAAAATCATTAAATATTTTTTCAGTTTTTGTGCGGTGAAAAACGATAAAATATGTAGATCACAAAAGGGTGAAGAAAAAGATCTCGAAAAGGGATTATTCCACATGATCTTCTCAAACAAAAGCACCTAGTTTGCTAATTTACAATTTCTCAAAATTTAAAACTGATAATTTCGAAAAGTACCTTCTTTAGTTACGCCTCTGTGGACGATGTGTAACGTCCACTTCGCCTCCTCGTTTTGTGTTTGAAGACGACGTAGGGCAGCGAAAATTAGTGAGGGAAGTTGTGTGTTAAAGTGAATAGTTTCGTAGACAATACTACAGTCATATTTCACTCCTTCTTTATCTGTAATGATCAGTACATTACTTTTGACTCTATTCACGACGTTTTTTGAGTGAAAAATTTTCAATTCGCCAAATACTGATCACCAATATCCACATTTCGAGCAATTTTATACAAATACAAAAATCAATTTTTCGTTTTAAAAACTTGGGAGAAAAAACAAACATTTTTCGTTAGCATTAGCAGGTAAAGTATTAAAGAAGGACGTCTTGATCAAATTATTAAGTGGTAATTAATATAATCGATTTCTTGCCTCAGGCTTGTATTACTTGGGTTTTGTTATGTTAAATATGTTAAAAAAAATCATTTTGTTACGATCTAGACGTAAATAAAAAAATAGGAGTTTTAGGCGAATGTGGGAATAGCCCCAAATGGCTCCATTTGGGTGTCAAACGATAGCCCGTGACGAGGTGA
>SAUE01000062.1:144820-158145 GCA_009724625.1 Deladenus siricidicola
AAACTTTTGAATCCGCTGTTTGAATCCGGATTCAATCGGATTCAAAACGGATTCAAGTCCCAGCACTGTTTGAAACGCATAGCCACGAGACTTTCCTTCTCGTCTAAGGCTTCGCATAGCCACGAGAATTGCATACTCGATTAAGGCTTAAGATCCGTATAATAGGCTAACAACTTTCTAATTTATTTTGAAACGATTTTGAGCAAAAAAAATCCGATTTTTTTTCGAAAATTTTACTTTGGTCTCCCTGGGACACCCCGTATTCATGCAGGCTTTTTTCACGGATTTCCATTTTCTGTTCTGTTTAAAATATGGCTAGTACAGTTTATACTGAATTGAAGTGTTTCTTTTGGAGTATGATTCATTGCAGAAATTTCTTTGCATTTTATAGCGTTGTTCCTTAGCTCTGGGAGGGGTGGAATTTTGGTAAATTTGGCGATGACTGACTTTTTCGAAATTTGGCAAACAAAAAGCTTATTCTGGACCTAGTTTACATGCTGATTCCGAATTTGAAAGAATTTTTCGGCGACTAATTTCGACTTGCCTACATGCCTAAGACTTAAAGGCTCAGCCCAAAGGAAAAAGCAGCCTAGTAGTGCGGCGTCGCGTGTCCATGTGGAACATAACAACTCCTTTTTCAAGCATTCTGTTGTTCTAAAAAAATGAAAAAAATTTCGGTAACCCACAAGAACCGGAAGTTGTCTTGAAGGGATTTGAAACAAAAAAATTCGAAATTTTCCGAAAAGTTTTTTCTTCTAAATTATATCTTTGGTCCCCCCGTGGTTTTTGAAAAAAATTGGATGGTCATATGTCGGTGTAAATTGGCGAGCGCCGAAAAATTCTTTCTAATTCGGAATCAGCATGCAAAATAGGTCCAGTGTAAGCTTCTTGGGTACTTATGCTGTTTGTACCGTAATAACAGATGTAAACAAACAAACAAATTACGAAACATCAAAATTAAGCATAAAAAAGTTGCAGCGCAAACGAGAATAAAAGAGAGACAAAAAGAAGCGAAATGAGATTTCCCTTTGCGTCCGTATGCATTTTTGATGCGTTCCTTCACAAAATGTGTCTACGCGCAGCGTTGACGTTTAGCTGCGTCACCCAAACAAAACCGATTATGAAATCCGCCGGGCGAAAAATTTGCGCGGCGATTGTGATTATGTTTCTGAAGTTTGGAATTTATTGGACCAAAACTGCTCGGGATATACACAATCTCCCAAGCAGTCTTTTTGAAGCATGTTTTTCGATGTTTTTGATTTTTAAAAACAGTAGTTTTTGATAAAATCGCAACATTCAAAAAAAAGAATGAGAATTGCAAGGCGCATCTACAGTAAAAATTTCAGATTTTTAGCTGCGTTTTCAGCTGAGATATGGGGCGGGATTTTTTTTTGAACCACCCTGTATATATGAACTATAATTTATAATGTAACCATGAAATGTTTTATTATTTGAAAAAATTGCGAAAATATAGATATATGTATGAGAAGTATGTTACGTTTTTTCTAGCAATTGTGGCTTCTGGTGCACGGCTGGTGAAAGAAATATGTCGAACTTTGGCAGAGTAATTGAGTTTCTCACTTATTTGAAAATATTATGCATAATTTTTCTAAAAGATAATCCATTTTTTGACAAAAAAAAACATTCCGGAATGGCAAAACCACAGTTAAATTCATAATTGCAGGATTTTCGTAACGCAACAGCGACGCCTCAAAGAACAACACCAACAACAACAATAGGTCCACCAACCGTACGCTCAACAATAAGGGGTCAATTCGCCAGTCGACAACAGCAATTCCCCCATCGACAACCACAGCACCTACGACTACCGAGTGCGCCGCCGCCAATCGAATTCTTCTTTTATTAATTATAATAATTATAATACTTTTTCTAGTGTTTATTCTTATTTGTTATTGTTTTTTAAGTAAGTTCTTTTAAAAATATAAGATTAAAGATATAGATATTATAAAGATTACATGGGATATTATAAAGAGGGTTTGTCAGCATGTGTTCTCGGAATTTAAAATCGGTTTTTTGGTTGAATCCCCTGGTGTTTCACGCACCCCCCCTGAAGCTCCAAACAAACTTTTGGAGTAACCTTGAAACCGCATTTATTACCGATGATACATACGTGGAATCCAGATATCCAAAAAAAACCACAAGGAGACCAAGGAAATGCGATTTATAAAACGTCCAAAACATTGTTTTTGTTTTTTTTCTAGTCAGTATAAAGTCGGATTACTCCCCCACAAAGTGCTGAACATGATTGGTGAAAACACTTTTCAAAAAACCGCAGTGCGGTTAGAAGCATGTTCGCCAGATTTGGTGATGGGATTTTGAACTTGAATTAGTCGGGGACTGCATAAAATAACCAATACATAATAGCGGGCAGAGGGGAGGGCGTGGGAATAACTGTTAGAATCCTGCATATTTGATAAAGATATTATGAATGAAAGACATTTTTATTAGGGCGCCAATTTTCACTGGGGTGGGGTATATCGACCTCCCTTCGGCACGTGTTGAAGTCTGAGCCAAACACAGAGTTAGCTTCAACACGTGTTGGAGAGGGTCACTACATATATCCCACCCGAGTGAATATTTCAAAACCTTCACAAAAAGGACGAAATCAGCGAAAAAACATTATTAAATTTGAATTCCGCGCGGCAGAAAAAGCTAAAATAAATTTTTTTTTGGCCTGATAATACGTAAGAAACAAAATCTTTTTTACCAAAAAATTTACCAAATAATTTAAATTTTAAAGAGATCCTTGTGATACGCCCAGAGGCGTATCCGGGACGCAAAGCGAAGCCTGCGAATGCCATCGCGCCACGAGCCCGTGTTGTCGCCGGCGGGAATGGGAACCGCCCACCACCGCCACCCTACTACGGCGTACATAGGGTGCCGGCGACGGCTCAGCGCATACGGTATATGCGCCCGAGCGGACGAAAGGCGCAAGCGGAAAGGTTGGCGGCCGATATCGCCGCGCGCGGTGCGCTCGCCGCCGGCACTTTGAGCACCGGCCGCTCCATCGATCGTTCTCCCCGCCAGGGCTGTGCGTAATTGAGCGATCGTTGTGCCCGCCAGGGCTGTGCGTAATTACGAGTTACGAATTACGAGAAATTGCTCGTAATTACGAGTTTTTGGTGTATGTACATGTATGTATTTTCGACTTTTTCGGGAAATTTCTTAACTCTAAAATCTGCTAAGAACTGCAAATTTCAAAAAGTTTTCATAAAAAATCCAAATCTTTTAAAAATTTCTCTGACGAGGCCTTTTTTCTTCATATTTTTCGTATCTTTACAACATAAAAATCAAAAAAGTGGAAAATTTATTGATGGTGAATTACGAGTTACGAAAATATTACGCGCAGCCCTGGTCGCCACCCGACGACACTGCGCGCGCCGCGAACTTGATATGTATAGTCCCTCTCGAGTGATCCATTTCTCTATTTCATGTGAAACTCTGCCCCACCTCCTTTCTCTTTTCCGGTCCATTTCTGTTGACAAGCGGGCGAAGCGAGCGGGGGGTAGCTACATACGCTACTAGGGGCACTTCTCGTCAGAACGGGGAAATTCAGTATATGTAGTTAGATAGTATATGTAGTCAGATATTAGGCAGAGAGATAGCGGACAAACAGACCCCCCCAAAGATAGCTATGTCTATAAATCGTAATAACTTCGTATAGCATACATTATACGAAGTTATACGAGTCGGTGTAAATTGGCGAGCGCCGAAAAATTCTTTCTAATTCGGAATCAGCATGCAAAATAGGTCCAGTGTAAGCTNGTGGGTGGGGAGATGACCGTGTTGCTGGCGCTAGCGATGAAATTCACATCGATTTCTTTGTGCTGAACTTTTAAAATTTGCGGCGCGCAATAGTATTTGGGCGCCTCCTATTTTTTCGCATAAATAATCCGAAAAAATGGTTGGGATTTCGACAGTAATCCGATTAGTACATTTTTCATTCATATTACATTTGTTATTCAAAAAATTTCATTTATGTATAATATTTACATATGTAGTTTTGACGCTCAATGATGTTTGGCCGCGCAAAAACATTTT
Source organism: Deladenus siricidicola (assembly GCA_009724625.1). NCBI lineage: Eukaryota > Metazoa > Nematoda > Chromadorea > Rhabditida > Sphaerulariidae > Deladenus > Deladenus siricidicola. The sequence goes on from SAUE01000062.1 coordinate 148,883, forward strand.
TTTTTCTTTTTTTGAGCTATTATCATGTACATATGTATAAGTATTCATGTACATATAAATTCAAATTGTAAATAATGTATAATAGATTCTATAAATTACAAATTCTATAAATTATTTGCTTTGTTTTTTATTATTCATTGCAGAGGGTGAGGCAAAAAAAAACAACAAAACCCGCGCTATAGCGCAGCTAAAAATCCGAAATTTCCGGTGAAGATGCGTTTCACAATTCTCTTTTGTTTTGTTTTTGGAGTTTGTAGTTTCATCAAAAACTGATGTTGTTTTTAAAGAAAAGCTTGTTGGGCGCAGGCACTATCGCCGCCGCCCGTTTGCGGCGGCAAGCGAATGCGGTGGGCGCGTGCGCTGGGGCGCGGTTCGTTTTACGCGCCGCCGTGACCGACTGCGCAAGCGCGTCGTGACAGCCTCCCTCATCGCCCACGCGCTACATCTACCCACGCGCTACAGTACCCTTCCCCGACTATCGTCACATTTCCGGATTGAATTTTTTAATACATATAAAATCAATTATGTAAATATGGAATTGAAATATAATCGAAATGTGAGATGATGAATGCATTTATTCTTTCAATTTGGCGTTGTGTTATCGAAAATATATGTAAGACTACGGTATGCTGCTACGGTGGTGTGTTGAGCTCAACAGATTCGCTGCGCGCCGGCGCGCGCGCCGTTCGCCCCGGAAGGGAAGAAGAGGACGCTTTCGCCGGCGGGAAACTCGCTCGTCCACTTCACCAACAGCTGGCGCGCCTCGCCCGGCGCCAGAACGCACGCCCACTCCAGGTTGTTGTCGGCGGTGAGGCGCGCGGCGTCGGTGCCGCCGCCGCGCGCGTTTTTTACGTCTGGCGCGAGCACCGAGACCTGCAAAACGTGCTGCGGTGAAGTGAAAAATTCTGGCATGACAGGAAATGCCTCTCCGTCATTAAAATGCTCAAAAATGCGTCAAAATGCATCAAAAATGCACAATAATGCGGCAGAAAATGCACATATAATCCACTGCTTGGAAAAAGTGCGCCTAGAAAAAGTGCACCAAAAGCGCGTGCTTAAGTTACTTGTGCAAAAAATGCTCACTCGAATTTTGTCGTCGGCGGGTCGGGGAATCGGCTCGCGTACCGTAATCCGCACACATTCGCGCTCTTTTGTGTTGCGCAGCGAAATGTTTTGTTCGTGCGTGCACACAACACTCTTCGACATGAATCCCACCTGCAAACGAAAAAAAGCATTGACGATGTGGCTGATTGGCAAAAATGAAGCAGTTTGCATACTGTAGCCAATTCCTCAATAATCACTTAATTGCATACTGTAGATATTAACGAAAAAATCTTTTGCATACTGTAGGTAATGGGCACAAAAAATATTTTTGAAGTTATGTCGATATACTGTATACAGTATATCTCAATATATCATATATACCGTATATCTCCATATACCGTAGGTATGATTAAATCGTAAAAGTTCATTTAGAAAAAGTAGAAGTTGTGAAATGAACTCAGTTCAGCGAGCAGCGATTTCTTTTTTTTCTCACTCTCTCTCTCTCTTTCTCTCTCTCTCACTCACTCACTCTCTGTCTGTCTGTCTGTCTGTCTGTCTGTCTGTCTGTCTGTCTCTCTCTCTCTCTCCCCCTCTCACTCCCTCTCTCACTCACTCTCTGTCTGTCTGTCTGTCTGTCTGTCTGTCTGTCTGTCTCTCTATCTCTCTCTCAAAACCACACAGCATTCCCGCCTTCAAAACATCGCTAGCGAACCTGTTCGTGGTGTTTTTGCGCGGGTTTGTAGTCGACTTTCACGGAATTGTCGACGCCCAGCAGGCACTGAATCGCGTCGCCCGGCATTATCGCGCGCAAATGTTGCTGCAAATTGTAGAAGTAGTAATAATCATAATCTTCATAATTCTCAATAACAATACCGTATTCACATTCATTACGGTAATCAAGAAAAATTTGGCAAATTTTTTTATTAATTTTTTAATTTTTTTCCATTTAAAGAAAAAATTTTTGTTACAGTAATGCCCCCGTTCGTTCCACCTACCGTCGAGATGAACGTGTTGTTGAGGAAAATGGCGGCCGCGCCCGGCAAAAGCGGCAAATCCGTGGAGTTTGGCGCCTAAACGAAAAAAAAAATTTCAATTGATTTTTGCTCAAAAAAAAAGATACCGTAAACGAGACGAAGGCGGTCGCGCTGCGCGACGGAATTGTGTCGTGCGAGAAGGAGGGCGTCAGCTCCATTTTCGAGATTAGCACCTAGACACAGACAATTGGCATCGAAATTGGCGAAAAAAATTTTTCAAAAATTTTTGAAAAAAATTTTTTTTTTTGCAAAACCTACAGTACCTTATGGTATTGGCCATTGGAGAGAATAGAGGCGGGCTCTTCCACCGTAAAATATGTGGAGGGTAGGTGCTCGGAAATCTGAAAATTGCTACATTTTTCGCATTACTGTAACGCACTTTTTCTTACTGTTTTCTGCATTTTTACTGTAAGTATTTGAATTGTCTCTCTCTACCGTACACTCTAATCCGTATTCCATTCAAAAAATTGTCTCACCTGTGACGCGCCGTCGGAGGAGGCGGCGCGCGTCACTCCGCCTAAGACGGCCGTCGGAGCGGCCGGCGGCGGCGGCGGCAGCGGCGCGTGGTGGAGGCGGTGGAAGGCGACGGCGGCCGCGTCGCCGAACTCGTTGTAGTCGTAGGAGCCGATGCCGACGTCTTCCTCCTGCGAGGCGTGGCTGAGCGGCGCGCTCTTTCGCGCGCGTTGACTGAGCGCGTTGCGCGACCTTAACACTTTGTGTGTACATACATAGTCGGTATTCTGTCTGTCTCTCTCTGTCTCTCTCTTGACTTACGAGTTGCTCGGATGATGTTGCGCGCGCTGAAAAGCGGCGGAGAGCGCGGCGGGCGCCGGCAGAACGCCGGCGAGCGCCGGCGTCGCTGTGCTCAACACCAGCTTCGCGTCGCGCCAGTCCTCGTCGCTGGTCTGCTCGACGAGACCGTAGTAAAAGACGGTAAGGCCCGGCACGGTGGCCGCGTTCGAATTCTTTTTCGCACCAGCCTCTGCGTTAGTTGACGCGCCGCGGTTGGCTTCAGCCGGCGCGCCGCTATTCTCGACGCCCGCCGACGTCGACGCGCGAATATCGTAGCAGGGACGCCATTTGGCGCAGTATACTGTAAGAGTAAAGTACTGTATGCAGAATTATTTGAAGTAAAAAAATTCTGTGAAATTTTACAAAAAATAACGATATCATTATCATTGCAAAACAATATCATTATCATTCCGCAATCAATATTCAATACCGTAGTGAGCAAAACTTTTTCGCCAATAAACATCAACATTACCGTACTTTTTTTGTTTTTGCTCAACTACCGTACTTTTTTTGTTTTGTTTTTGTAATGGTTTGCTCACAACTACCGTACTTTTTTGATCGTTGTATGTGCTCACAACTAACCACAACTACCGTACCTTGATAGATGACTTCGATTTCGGCGAGTCCCGCCTCCTCCATCTCGATCACAATGTTAATGCTTCTGTAATCGGAACAAAAAATCAATAAAATATGAATTTTTTAAAAGCCCCCAACACCAGGGGTGCCAACATTTTCGTTTTCGATTTTCAAGCAGTGTTGGTGGCTCTTGATTAAATCAAAATGTTTCATAATTTAGCAGAAATTAAAAGAATAGTCGATGGCCTAGTGGTAACGCTCTGGGTCCGGTGCCCTAGTCGCTGGTTCAATTCCTTCTTATAGCCAAACATTTTAATCTTTTTTATCTTTTTTTTCAACTCTCAGGCCCTCAGCAAAGTACGTACACGCAATATGTATATGCTTCACCTTGTATTTGGCACCAGTGCTGGATAATTTTGAATCTTATTGAATCCAAAAATAGCGGATTCAAAAGTTTGTCAATTCAAACAGCGGCTTCAAGTCCCATGAGCAGCATTGCTTTCAAAATTTCAAAATTCAATTTTTGCAAAAATCGGCCGAAAATCGAAACATTTTTCCAGAAATTTTTTGACCAACGCACCAGCTCTACTCATTAATGATGGATTTTTGAAGAAATATTTAGCGAAAAAATTAGTTATATTTTCGATTTTCGAAATCTGAAATTCATTTTTGACCAACTCTTGGCGTCCCCCCACTACTACGGTTGGCACTGAAAATTGTCTGCGCCCACCTTCGGTGATTATCGTACTCGAATTTGCAGCGTTGTTGGTCGAGGTCGCGGTCGACACTCTCGAGCTTTTGGCGCAGCGCGAGAAGCTCCGCCTCTTTTTCGCGTAGCTTTTTCTTCATTTCGGTTACGGTGGTGCCTAGGCACAAAAATGGTTCTATACAGGTTGATTACGGTGGAAAATGTGTGTCTAATGAAAGTGTAGAAAAGTGAAATACAGTATTTCTCTTCAATTGCAATACTACGGTAAGTTGTTGCAGTATAATAAGTTACAATAGTACAGTAAGTTATTACTCTACAGTAAGTTACAATCGTGTAATAAGTTATTACAGTACAGTAATTTGTAATAGTAGCGTAATTTGCAATAATACAGTATGCTATACATACTATTACAGTAATCTGCTGTTGGCGCTAAACCTCTTTTCTGGGCTTGAAGGCCAATGAAAATTAAAGACCATGGTACGGTAGAAGAAGAGAGGAAAGTGAAGAATGAATGTGAGCGAAGAGGTACCGTAGTAGTCGAGGAAGGAGGTGAGGTTCTTCATCGCCTCCTCGCACAACAAAAACGCGCTCGCCGGCGTCGAGCCGAGGGATTTGTGCTGGCGCGCCGCCTCCACGTCCGACGCCACCAAAACGTTTTGGCCGATCTGAATGCACACACACATACACAACACTATGTACATATAAGCATAAACTATAGTTTTTTTACGGTATATGCCATCTCTTGCAGTACCCAAAACGAAAAACCAAAACTGGCCGCAATAATGTGTGCTATTTACAGTAGTCTGAGCCAACTACATATATAAGGATAAAAGAAAATTCGGTTACGGTATATGCCATCTTCTACAATAACACTTTACTTATGCTTGCTGCTAGATTGAGTACTGCTACATAATGTGTGCTAACTACTGTAATCGGAGACGACTACAGTAATCCCAATCGGCTACCGTAATAAGGCTACAGTAATCTGCGCCGACTACAGTACTACAAAACAAAAACCTCCTAACTGTTACAGTATTTAAGCAAAAATTCCTCCTCCTACAGTATGCACTTGGAAAGGCTTTTTATTTACCTGTCCCGCCACGCCGTCCAGCACCTCGAGACGTTTGCGCAAAATGTGGAGTTCGTCGTCGAGCGCGAGGCACGCGCTCTCCAGCCGCGCCTTGCTCGCCTCCATCGCGTGTAGCTAAAGCGAAAATTAATTTTTGAAAAATCGAAAATTATTTTTTCTTCCATATTTGTGCGTTAGCCAGCTACCGTAGTAGTACATATGTGTGAATGTATATGTGAATGTATATACATATGTATGTATATGTGTGTGTGTGTATACATATGTATGTGTGTATACATATACATATGTATGTGTGTCTGCGGCGAAAGTCTAAGTGTATGTATGTGTTTTTAATAAAAAATACAGTAATTTCTTATATTTATATGCATACGTGTATGTCTGTAGGTGTGTAAGTGTGTATGCTTTTATGCATATATGTAAATGTAAGAATGATCGCACATACCGTAGCGGACGGCTCGTCCGTCTCGCCGTCCACCACCGTAATCGCCGGACTTTCCACGTAGAAGACTTCGAGGATCGTCGCCGATCGCTTGCCGTCCACCTGAAGCGATTGGCTCTCCATCACCGACGAAACGTTCTGCAAAGGCAAAAAAATTGTTTTTTTATTTTCTATTCAAAGCCGGCTACGGTATACTATCTATCGCATCTCAAACTGTAATGAGGGAAACACCCTATTTGTAAGAATACTGTATCGCCGGAATCATGAAAATACGATAACCACCAAAATACCGTAATTATGAGAGTACTGTAGTGGTGGAAATACTATGGAAATACCGTAATTATAAAGATACAATAATCGGAGAAATACTGCAATTACGAAAATACCGTAATTATATGGATACAGTAACTTCGGAAATACTGTAACTACGAAAATACGGCAATCACGGCAATACAGCAATTGTGTATGAGAATACGGTAATTGTCGAAATATCGTAATTATGAGCGCTACGGTAACATTTGCTCTAAAAGACTTACGCTGATGATCACGCGCGTGCGGCCGGCGGCCGCTTCGAATTTGAGCGCGCGTCGCACCTCGGCGCGGTCCGCGTACACGGTGACGCGCTCCACCGGCAGTCGGCGCGCCTCGGTGGCGAACGTCGCCGGCTCGGAATGCGCAGTCATTTATTTCACTTTGAATACTCGCTATTGCTATCGCCTACTCGTCAAATCTGAGCGAAAATCTCTGAAATTTAATAAAAATAAACAAAAATTTATTTAAAAAAAAATTTTTAAATTTCAATAAAATATTTTTTGGCGCCCCACATTTGCGGAGGAAATAATTTTTAAAAATTTGAATAAATTTCACATTCTTTTCTGACAAAAATTCCAAAAAAGTGTCGAAATCGTGTGTGTGTGTGTGTGTGTGTGCGCGCGCGCGCGCGCGAAAAGTCGCAAAAACCACAAGAGGGGACCACAAGGTAACATTGTCCTAAGACGTAACCTAAGGCTTGCTTGTGGTTCTGCACACTGCGCCTAATGCTAAAAGCTCGCTATCCCCGATCGCTATCCGCGCCTAATCCCCGAGAGACCGCCGAAGGCTCAGGCGAAGCCTACGGCTTAGGCAAGGCACGTAGTTGGAAGTCAAAAAGAGAAGCTACACATGGTTGAACCTAAGCATTAGCCTCCCTTACTCCGAGCCTCCCTACTTGCCTGGTCGCCTAGGGCCGATGCTAATACTTGGGTTTTACATACAGCTTGGACTTCCAACTGCGATACTTCGGAGGGCTCAAGCTAAGAAGCTCACACTATTAGCCTCCCTACGACCGGACTCATCGCTCATAAGAGTAAAATGGAAAGCAGGAATTAGCGAAAAATTGTGAAAAAAATCAAAATAATTTTTCAAAATTTTACGCAAACAAAACGAAAAACGAAGTAAAAAAAATATTTGGAAAAAATTTTTTGGNTTTTTTTTTCTTCCATTTTTTGCTTGCAAATCGAAAAAAATAATAATATTTTCCCAATATTTTGCATGTTTTTTGTTGAATCAGCGAAAAATTTTCAGCGGGGGGCAAAAGTACGCAGAGAATGTAAAAATATTTTTTGTTTGAAAGTTCATGAATCACAAACACAGCAACAACAAAACAGAAAATTGAAGAAAGGAAGGACACCACATAGCCGCCCGCAGCTGTAGAGCACAGCACGACGTACTCGTCGGTCACACAACGCAGCCGCAGCCAGCCAAACACAACAACAGCAGAGTAGTATAGCAGCGTGTGGCAACAGCAGCACTGGAACACAGTCACAGCACTGAAACCGAGCACAACAACAGTACTAGTACTATGTAGAGCGCATCAACATGTATAGAACACAGCCACAGCCACATCGATAGCCACATCAAAAGCATGAGCCACAACCACAACCACAGCTACATCAGCGCCTGATCAACATCCACAGCAATAGCCCCAGTCACAGAAAAAAACCACAGCCACATCAACAACAGCCTATATAACACAGCACTGTTTTTGTAAACCTGTTCGATTCGAGCTCACAAAAAACATTTGTCTGCTGAAAACTTATTAAAAAAGTCAAAAAATTTAGAAATTTTCAAACAGAAGCAGCAGCAGCAAGCGGCGGCGAACAACAGCAACAGCAACAAACAGCAGCACAACGAAATTATAACTGTGTTCGTTCTCAAAACGACAAATTTTCATTTTCGCCAATAACAAAAATTTCAAGGAAAAATTTGACCAAAATTTCTATTTTTTGGTCACTTTTCTTCGAAATTTCTCTCTCGACCTCATTACACTTTCACTTTCATCGCTGCTGATATGAGAGGCTGTTGACGATAGCAGCGGCGGCGGTGATGATGATGATGATGATGATAGCAGCAGTGCGGAATGACGCATTGCTCATTGTCTCTGACTCTCTCACCAACTCTATCTCACATTCTCTGTATTTCTCTTTCTCTCTAACTCTAGCTTTTTCTTTCTCTAACTCTCTCTCTCTATCACTCCAGCTTTTCTTTTCCCCTCACCCTCTCTCTCTAACTCTCTTTCTCTATCTCTCTCATTCTCTGTATTTCTCTCTTTCTCCATCACTTCTCTCTCTCCCCCTCTCTAACTCTCTCTATCCCTCTATCACTTCTCTTTCTCCTCCTCTTTCTTTCTCTCACTCGCGTAATGCCTCACCGTCCTCCCTTGCTCCATTTCTCTAACTATCTCTCCGTCTCTCACACCATCACTTCCCTTTTCGCTCATTCTTTTCGTGTTAATAATAGCTGCTTTAAACAGTGAAAAGCACATTAAATTGAACTGATAACGTCGAATATTCTTTAGTCAATTTTACGAAAAAAAAGAACAATTTTTTATTATTGTTGTTCTTGTGGAGATTCATACAACAAAGAACTTTGACCCCTCCCTAACCCTCCATTCCCTATAGAGAGAGAGAGAAAGAAAGAGGAGAGAAAGAGACAGACAGGCAGAGAGAGACAGGGAGAGAGAAACAGAGAGAGAGAGAGAGAGAGAGAGAGAGAGAGAGAGAGAGAGAGAGAGAGCGATTTTTCTTCTTATTATCATGGTTGACAGCATTTCACCACGACCTCTATAAGTGGTGGGTGGGGGGGATGAGGGGCACTGTCCTCTAACCTCTTTTCTCCCCCTCGAGCATTTCCACAAAATTATAATTTTTAGGTTCAAAATTTTAAAAAATTTCATAAAAAAAACTTCCAAAAATTTAATCGTTTAGCACCGAATTTTTCTCTCTCCCGCAAAAAATTATTCATTTTGGCGCTTTTGCAAAAAAAATTTATTGGAAATGGAATTCTTTTTGATAATTTTTTCCATTACAAATTCGAGTACAAAAGAGTGATAATTTTCTGAAAATCGGTGCAAAAAAGAATGGTAGGCTTTTTAACAATAATCATAATATAATGATAATGACGGTGATGATAATGTGGTGATGGTAATGATGACCCCCAACACTGCTATCTCAACGCAATTATTATCGAAATCACTTTAAAATATTTCTCAAAACATTTTTATACAAATAATAAAATTCAAGAAGATAAAACCTGAACGAG
>SAUE01000062.1:158154-175038 GCA_009724625.1 Deladenus siricidicola
TATTTATCGTCGAATTTTGTGGTTTCGACCGCCGCCGCCGCCCGTCGACGACGACGAGGAGGGAAAAGTGTGGGAGAAATGGCGAATAAATGAATGGAAGTTTGATTTTTATAAGAGCGGCCTATATGTATACCCCCCCCTCCACCTCCATCCACACACAATTCCCATTTTTTTACTTTATCGGCGCGCCGGTAATCATTGTTATCATCGGAACATCATATTATTATTTTTTTATTATTATATTTATTATTAGCAGTGTGTAGTAGTTCTATTTACCTCTCCTCCAAGTACCGCCGCTCGAAGTGTTTGTGGTAAAAGCACGTTGTTTACCCGAAAAACGAAAAAAAGGCAGAGAATTCCTCACTCGCTCATTTTCGTGCAAAAATGGCAATGCACATGCGAAATTGCAAATTACGATTAATTTTCGCTATTATTTACATAAAATTTGGATGGTTTTTGATGTTTCTCTCGCCTCAATCACCGCCCCCCCCCACATTGAACTCCGTTGAATTGAACCACCCCCTCCCCAAATAGAGTCCTCTACTGATTAGAGCCCGTTTATTTATTTTTTAGCCCGTTTATTATTATTATATTTTTTAATTCAAAGTAAGTGATCAAATTCCCTCTACCTTTTTTTTGGCTGGCCTGTGGGGTTTTTCCCAAAGATAACAACAAATTGAAACCACCAAAAATACAAATTATCACCTTCTTTCGCTCCGGGGGGGGGGGGGGNGGCTGGCTTCTGGTGTGTGGCGACTTTTCTCCCTTCGTTCTCTTCCGCCATTATACGCACCGCTTCCAGTTCCAGATTCTTTTTTTGTTGTTGGTCTTTCGCCCCACATAATAAAAAAAGTATAAAGTTCGGTGACGATGGCAACAATCGACTTTTTCCTCTTCTCTTTCTTTCTTCTTTTTCTTTGCCCATCACCGCATTTGCCAGCGATACAGCGAGTAATCGCGATGATGGTATTGTTTACGGCGAAAAATTGTAACAAAAAGGTAAAAAATAATAGTAAAACCAAGAAAAAAATGCAATTATTTTTCGAATGTATTTTTGCCCCCCCCCCCCCAACTATTTTTGCCCCTACAAAAACAAAATCATACAAATTTCGTTGAAATTGTAATTTGTCGATATTTTTGTAGGCCGAAAAAGTGTGGAGAGTTGGTTTATGGCTTTTCCGATGAGTTTTTTTATACTTTCTTCCCACTTCTTTGTTTTTTTCTCCAGAAGAAAGTTGCTATTTGTTGGATTAAATGGTTAAATACCGAAATTACTATAATAAATCGATTACATTTGTTTAAATTAGCGCGCTTTTTATTGACTTTTTTGGTGATAGTGTTCCCATTAAAAAATTCAATTCTCTCGTGGCTCAATTCATTCCCATGCGTCCTCGAAACTTAAAGAGCTTTTTTTCACACACAAACGAACCAGTAAATTTTTATTCTCCTTGTGATGTCAACAAACAAGCCAAAAAACAACAACAACATTAATAAATATCCAGTAATTATAAATATAATCATCCAAGAGCGGGGGTGCGGCGGGGAAATACGTGTTGAATAAAGATTTTTTGAAAATTTGAAAAACTTCGTACCACAAAAAAAGGGGAACAATGCGCAAATGACGGAGGGAAGGCCTTAAAATACATATCTATAATTCACTGAAAAAATTTCCAGTGAATTTGATTCATTTCTTCTTTTTGAATATGTCAAAAAGAAAGAGACTCCGCCCAAAATTCGCGGCCGCCGCCATTCGCGCTCCGATTCTCTACTATGTATTACATCACAAAATTAAATTAGCACATTTAAAACTATCTCCTCGTTCCACGCCAGCATCACATTTTCAGAGCTGTAGCGCCAATTGGCGATAGACGTGCTTCTTGTACTCCTCCAAACCGCCCTCGAGGTTGGTGATCATCTTGTCCTTCACCACCCACAGCTCCTTGCACACCAGCTCGATTAGCCGCTCGTCGTGAGAGACCAAAATCACACCGCCCTGCAACAACAATTCATTCATTCATATTCAGTCCGTATAATCCCAGCACTCGAGAAACCATAGTGAGCCTTGACTGGAGAACACATGCATAATCCGCTGTCAAAGCCACAATTTGCACGCCATAATTGTGGCTTTGGCATATATATTTTTTGAATAATATTTTTCAATAAATTTTTAGCGCCAGGGTGTCACATCAAAATTAAATTAATAAAGGAGGCTAGACGCTACCTGGAAGTCGTTAAGCGCCTTTCCCAACGCGTCCACCGTCTCCACGTCCAAATGATTAGTCGGCTCGTCCATAATCAAGTAATTCGGTCTAAAAAATAAATTTAATTACTCTCGTATAGTAGGAAAACCATGCAATAATTATATTCTACATGTATTGAAAACAAAAAGTGGAATACTTTTCAGAAAGCAATTTTTAAGAAAGCAGCAACAATTATTATAATAATAAAAAAGCAAATAAAAAAACTCACTTCTGAAGTGCTAAACAAGAGAAGGCGAGACGCGACTTTTGACCACCGGAAAGCGTGACAATCGACTGAAAGACAATGTCGCCCGACAGACCGAAACGGCCCAACATCGCGCGATATTCCTCCTGAGTTTGGCCTGCAAAGATCGAGAAATAAAATTTCCGCGAACGCAGCCAAAAATTCAATTTTTCATATCAATAAAGTCTCAGCAAAAAATGAAGAAAAATCGGTTGGAGGGGGGGGATGCCCAGCTACTGCGCTCATCCTCATAACGCAAATAAGGCGCAGTAATTCCGCACAGCGAAAAAACCTCAAAAGCCAGTGACATAGAGAAGAGCACAATCCGCCCTTAAGAGTACGTCAAGCTTTTGACCATTGAGCTCTTCATAACGCAAAAAAATCCTGAAACATACCGGGAAACCGTTCGGCCACCAGCTCTAGCGCCGACATGTCCATGTCGAGCTGGTCGACGTGGTGCTGCGTGAAGTAGCCGATGTTGAGGCGGCGGTTGTTGACGCGTTGGCCGGAGGAGGGCGGCAGATCGCCAAGCAGAATCTTCAACAGCGTCGTCTTACCCGCGCCGTTCTCACCAACCTGTATAGAAAAAAATATTCAAATTACATATTTAAAAACATATTTTCAAAATTTTCTAAACTAAACCAAATTCAAATAATATCAAGTCAGAAAATTAGAAACTTCGGTCTTATGTTTAGTCACAAAATAGTCGTTTCAGTCGGTAAATTTAGGAAATTCAAGGAGCTTGATAGCTATAGCTTAACCATACCAAATAATTTTTCTCTATGTCAAAATTGTTAATAAAATTCCTCCTTCGTCAACATATTCAAAAAATGTCAAATAAAAACCAATAAAAAGTGTGAAGAAAAACAAGCATACAATGCATATCCTCGAGTCGGACTGCGAGCCGACGCAAATGTTCTTGAAGATGAAGGGTGCGTCGGGCGAGTAGCGGAAGGAGACCTCGTCGAGCTGCAGCACCGAGTTGGCCAACTTCTCGCAGTCGGGAAAGTGGAAGATCACGTCCGTCTCAAACTCCACCGCCGAGATCACCGGCCTAAACGCTGATCATGACGCAATTATTTTTTTGAGAAACAAAATTTGCAAAAATTTTTTTTAGAACTCAAAATTTGTCTCGTTCTCTCCCCAAAAAAACAGCCCAAACAATTAAAAAATTTGTTTGGCAACCAAATAATTCCATTACTTTCTCTACATTTTTCTCTAAAATTTTCTTTAGTCCGTCTCTTTTTCAACAAAAGAAATTCATTTGATTGACTCCCTCTCTCTCTCCAGTCTGTCTCTGACTGTGCCCTAGTCCAAATCATAGCTTTATAATTTCTTTTGCGGACCAAATAAAAAGCTTCCTATAGAACTTTTTCGTAGAAAAATTTGATGAAACTTTTTCCAATAAAAAATTTCACATAAATTTGCAATAAAAGATTACATTCGCTCGAGCATCTTGATGCGACTCTGCACCATGGCGGCGCGCTTGGCGTTGTAGCGGAACTTGTCGATGAACTCCTGGACGTGCTGGCGCATTTGCTGCTGGGCCTCGAACTCGCGCTGCTGCAGCGTCAGCTTCTCCTTCATCGTCTGCAAATCGAATTATTGCATAAATATTATTTGTTAGGAAGAAAAAGTCTTCACAAAAAATAAAATAAAACAAATATATTGCTACGTAAAAAAAAGAAAAAAAAATTCAGAAAAGTCTTCAAAAAAGCAAGCTAACACTCTTGTAAAAAGAAAGTAAAAAAATCATAAAAAATTTTAAAACCAAATTTATAAATCTTCACAAAATTTATGCCAACAAATTCCTACAAAATTTCCCCCGCTCAAAACAAAATTTTATCAAAAAAAAATCTTATTTTTTATGTTTGAATTTTATAAGAAAAAATAAAAAACCAAAAAAAAAAACCTTTTCGTAATTCTCGTAGTTGCCCTTGTAGGCGTCGAGACGTCGCGTGTGCAAATGAATAATATCCGTGCAAATTGTGTTCAGGAATTTGCGGTCGTGGGACACGATCATAATCGTGCTCGTCCACTCCTACTCAAAAAAAAAAAAAATTTCCAATTTGATAAGCCAATTGTTTGGGGGTAAATCAACATTTTTAAATGTTCAAAGGCGAATATTTATGTATACAGATCGAAAACCAAAATTCAAAAATCTTTACAATAAAGGTTAGCCACCGCCCGCCAATGCCCAAAAAGGGGAGGGGTGCCACTGAGGGGAATGAAATAAATGCAAAAAATATGTACCTGCAAATGATTCTCGAGCCAGTAGACGGCCCTCATGTCCAACATGTTCGTCGGCTCGTCGAGCAATAGCAAGTCGGGTTTGATGAAGAGCGCCCTCGCCAGCGCCACCCTCATTCGCCAACCGCCCGAGAATTCCCTGGAAAAAATTGATTATTTAATGGAATTTTTCAAAAGTCATAGTCCAAAATGAAGCCCTAAAAATTCAAATTACAAGTTTTTAAAAATTCAGAATTCCCTCAGAAAAAGTATCAAAACTTACCTGGTCCAAAAATAACTAAAACAAAAAATTTATTCACTTTGTGGGTCGTGCCTGCTCCTCGGGCTTGAAGCCCAGACCGAAGAGGATGGCCGAGGCGCGTGCCGGCGCCTTGTCGACCGCGGCCGCCTCCATCTCCACGTACAGTTCACTGAGGCGCGTCGAGCACTTCGACTTCTCCTCGTCCGATATCTCGGAGCTAATTTTTCACGTAATTTGATGATATATGATAACAAGGGTGTATTAAAGAACATTTTTGAAGAAGTTGGCATTTGCTTTGTAGAAAAAAAACACATTTTTTCTGCAGTCAATCATTGGGCAACCATTTCTAAAGTTGTTAATAGCGTCAGTAATCAATTTTTTTCGTGCGTTCAGATTTTCGTGAAGGAATGGAGAAGATAGAAAAGATAGCTCCCAAGGAAATAATTTTCACACAAACTGTCGGTTACTAGCCTAGGCTTAGGCTTGCATCTGCTCTCCGCTAAACACAAATTCAAAACACCAACAAAAACAAATTCAAACCAAATACAAATTCAATTCAAAACGCCAACTTGTTGATTTTGGCCTGAAGCACGCGCTCCTCGGCGATCATCGCCGCGCGCTTCGTGTCGCAGGACAAAACGCTCTCGAGCACCTCCGTCTCGTCGCCCTCCACCTCCTGCTCGACGCTGAGCATGGTGATGTTGCTGGGAATGATCAATTGGCCGCTAAATTAACTTCCCAAAAACAGTAAGCGCTTGTACAGTAATTGCCTCAAAAATATTTAAAAGATGAAATTTTCCCAAAATTTTTTCTTCTTCATTTATTCGCAAAAATTGTTTCTTTTTTGCTATATAGCAGCAGTGGCGGGCCAGACAATTTTCCATACGCCAAAAATTTGAAAACTTTCCAAAAAAACATTAAAAAATCATGGGGAGTACCTCACCCCCTGGGCCCACCACTGCTTTACAGTACCGAATTTGAGTTTGCCAAAAAAATAAATATAAGATTAACAAAATTGCCAACCCCGAAATCATCTTGAGAAGAGTCGTCTTTCCGATACCGTTTCGGCCCACAAGACCATACCTTCTACCGTACGCCATATTCAAATCCGCACCGCTCAGCAATTGCCTGGAAAGAAAACGAAAAATTCAATTCATTATATCAACTTTCTTGAATTGATTTTTTTATAAATGCAATTTTAAAATTAAAAAATAACATAAAAAGAAATAAAGAAATGTAGATCATAGCCATTCAGAAGCGTAGTCAAATGTGCGTGCCTTCAAAAAAACTTCCTTCAACTATTTAAGTGAAAATCACACGACCAAATAAATCTATGTTGCCTCTCTCCCTCCCCCAATCATTTTTTCTGCCCCTAAAAAAGCAAAAAAAAAATCCAAATAAAAAATAGCAGGTAATTCCAATAAAAGACCGACTTTGTGCCGAACGAGATATCGATGTTCTCGATTTTGATGTCGAGGCCGCCGACGTCGGCCTTCGCGTCGCGTCGGCTCATCGCCTGGCTGGCGGTGGCGACCACCTGCGGCCGCTTCTTCCGCGGCGCCGCGTTCTCCGCCGTCACGCCGTCCGCGCGCTTCGACGCCTTCTCCTTGGCTTTCTCGTCGGCCTTTGCCAGCTTTTTCTTGTCCACCGACTGCAAAGAGGAAAAATCGACGAAAAAACAGAGAAATTGCACATTTTTGTAGAAAAAAAATCAAATTAATAATTCATTTACTTCAAAAATTTTCAATACTCGAAATAACTTTTTTAATACCCAAAAAACCTCTGCAAGGCTTCCCCATTTCCCCGAAAGAGAAGGTTCTCTTTCCAATCGAAAGCTTTGAAAATAGTGTTACCGTAACGGGAACGTCCTTCGCGGATATTTTCCAAATACTTTCGACCTTCGAGAAGTCGCTGACCTGTGAGCTCATGTCCACCGTTTTCTCCAACTTTCGAGCCGTGTCCTGATGCGTTGAGACCACAACATTTCTGAATTTCAAAAAAAAATTAAAGCATTTTTTAAATTTTAAGTAAACATTTTTCAAAAAAAAATAAGCAAAAATTCAATTTTACCCATCATGCAAAATGTTTGTGAGTTTGTCGCAGATCTCCTGAACGTCGCCGTCGCTGAGTCCCACCACGCTAGACTGAATGTGGTCGCCGACCGCGTCGTACACCTCGGCCACCGACGTCATTTCGTCCGCATTCTCTTTTAGCAACTCTACAAAACGAACACAAAAATATAAATTTTTAAGTCATAACATAAATTAAAAATAAATTTATAACGTTAAAAAATTGTTTTAAAATATCATCAAAACATTTACAAAAAACTCCCTAATGCAAACAATTTAAGCGCTCAATCACAACCAAAATCAATGCACATTAAAAAAATTTTCATCACTTATAAGTCAAGTCAATAGCTCCAAAAAATTTTTTGTTCAAAAGTACAAAACTCACCAGACACATAGTCGCGGACCTCCTCGGGCATTGAAGGTAGCCGATCGCCCAAAAACTTATCCACCGTAATCGCCATTTTTTGCTGTGCTTTGGTCAATTATTCACAAAAAACTCAAATCCCAGCTCGATGAAGAAGCGAAAAACGATCACAATCGGAATCAAACTCGGCACCAAAAGAATATAATAGACGTCAGCACTTTTCAATAGGTCTAGTGTCTGCTCGTCAATCCAGTCATCCGGTATCATACAAAATACCTGAAAAAAAGCTTTAGAAAGTTTCGATTTGGTTGATGTTATTATTCAAAAAACCGTATAGCCCATAACCAGTGTTTCCATTTTAATAAAAAAAAAGTCAGAAATCAGCATAGCGAAAGCTAAAGCCAAACCCGGCTAAAGTCGGGAATATGGTTACTAACGGTTTCATGCCCGGATTGGTTTTAAAAGTTGTTAGATGCTATATGAAATACTTAGAAAACAAAATTAGGGCGCGCTAGCAAGTTTATGACCCTCTATACAATTATTTAAGATAATAAAATTTAATAAATTGGGTAGAATAGATCAAAATATTTTTCAAATTGTTTGGAGCTAACATGTGATGTGACCTTTTCCTACACTGTTTTCCGTGTCCAAATCAATTTTTTGTAACAAATACTCTTGGCTTAAAGACGTTTTGTCCGTGTTTATTGCGCACATTCGTTATCATTGTTCTTGCTCCTCTTGCGCCGAACGGTTGGTTTGTGTCTGACGGGTCTTTTCAATTCTTGACGCTACTGAGGTATTTTAATTCTNAATCAACTTGTTTTGAAAAAATAAATTCCAACGTTTTATGAACGTCTTTCCGCGCTTTGAAAATGTTTACAATATGCTTCGTAATAACATTCATGCCATAAGCGGACGAAATAAATATAAAAAAGTTAGTAACCATATTCCCGTAAAACTCCCCAAACCCCACAAACATATATATCAGAATTATTGGATGCTCTCGCTCAATTAAATTTTTACCAAAAACTTTTTTCAACATTTTTCTGTTAGAAATTCTGAGAATTTTCTTGGGATGTAATTCAAACAAACGTTGTCCTGCAACGATTTGATTGTCATTCAAATTTATATGTTTTTTGAAAAATTTCTCCGAATTTTTTTCAGGTTTTCTAATTTGTCACTGAAATTTATTCAGCAAAATTTGTGAAAGTGAAGAAAAGCACCACTTTTTTGAAGTGAACCTGTTGTGTTCTATGTAGGCGAAGTAGTCAATCATACTACAGATGATGTTACCCCTGAACTAAAACAATAAAATCTAAAAAATGTTTACAATATAATTTTCAGTATCTAATCGAGTTATAGCTGGGGTCTATGTCACCTCTCATGGGTTTACGCTGTGATTAGAGTGTGTATGAAAAAGTTCCACACTCAAACTTTTGAGCTGGCAAATGAAAAAGGTGTAGAAAGTAAAAAATTGATATATAACCCTGATTTTAGACGCCTAACTATCACTATGTTTTTGACTCGCAGTGAGTACGATCGTGGAGTGAACACGTTTTCGCCCGAGGGCCGTCTTTTCCAGGTGGAGTATGCGATCGAGACGGTTAAGGTAAGGAGCTGCTTTTCCTTCAATTAACATTTGAATAAAGATAATTTGGTGTGGTTCGAACATTCATTTTCCCTAATAATTTCACGAATTTTTGCAGTTGGGAGCCACGAGTATCGGAATTAAGACCGACCAGGGACTCGTGCTCGCCGCCGAGAAGCGTTCCACGTCGAAATTGTTGGTGAACGAGTCGCTCGATAAAATCTCAAAAATCGACGACCACATTGGTATGCTGCGCCACAACTTTTCTGATACTCATTTTATGCGATTGTATTGGTGGCTAATTTACGTAATGTTCTCCCGATATTTCCCAAGAGTTACTAAATAGAATGAAAATGTTTTACGATTAAAATCTTCTTTCCAAACATTGCGATTCCAACGAACTTTTGTAAAAAATGGAATGTTATTTCAAGGATTTTTTTCTCTTTTACGAGATGCTTTTTTTTAAACTTAATTTCTAAGGTTTTTGCCAGGAAAAATGGTAAGCAGGATTTTCCAATCATTCAACAATAATGTGATTTCACTAGATTTTTTTAGCGACGACATTCGCGGGTTTGATCTCCGACTCGCGAACGCTGGTGAATCACGCTAGGACCGAGGCGCAGAACTACTGGTTCACTTACAACCGCAAGATTCGCGTCGAGGACGTCACGCAATCGGTCGCCAATCTGGCTCTGCACTTTGGCGATGACGACTCGAAGGTATTGTTTTAGAACAAGTTCCCCGAAGGGGGTTGTTCGATTACAAATTTAGATCGTTTTTGAATTTATTTTATTTAATTCTGAATTTTGAAGTAAAAAAAATTTTTTTTTGCAGATTCGAATGGGTCGGCCGTTCGGCGTTTCGCTGCTGCTGGCAGGCGTGGACAAGACCGGCGCGCGGCTATTCCACCTCGACCCCTCGGGCACGTTCATCGAGTGTCTGGTGAAGTCGATCGGCGCGGCGTCGGACGGCGCCGAGCAGAACCTTAAGGAGAAATACCACGAGGTGGGTGGCATATTTGCTTTTGGAATTTCAATTTTTTATTATTTGTTTTTGGTGAAGGTTTCAATTCTCCAAAATCGCTTTCTTTCGTTTTTGCATCGATTACGCAATTTATTTGAAATGAATACTTTTTTCATAGTTTTTGTGGATTTAAAATTCATAATTTAGCAGCTTTTTGTATGTAAAATTGTGCTGAAAATAATTCATCTTTTTATAATTCATTTGGATAAATAGATTTCTTGTTAGATTGGCCAAAGTTTTTGTTTTGTTATATGAGAAAATTTTTGCGGTTTTAATGCGAAAAAATAAAGCGAAATTCTCTGGAAAAAAAGTCTTAACCCAAAAAATATATAAAAGATTTCAAAAAACAAGCAACNGGGGCAAAAAATTTGGGGGGGGGGGCGCCATGTAAAAAATTCAAAATTTTTTTCCTTGCCATTTTTACACTAAGTTTTGCGGGTTTTGGGGGGCGGGCTCCCTGTTGTTCCCCCTGGCTACGGGCCTGAATGTTTTATTTACTGTGCCATAGGGAAATGATTAAATTATCGGGTGATAAATGAAGGAAAAATCATTTGAAATAGGAAATCAAAAAATAATTTTTGGGAGAATTTATTGCTTTTTTTGCTCTGACTGTCGGTCTTCTTCTAGAACATAACGCTGCTCGAGGCTCAAAAGGTGGCGCTCTCGACGCTGAAGCAGGTGATGGAGGAGAAGCTGGACGCCACGAACGTCGAGGTGGTGCTGGTGACGCCGGTCGACGGCGAGGACGGCCACAAGGAGGGCGTCTTCCACCGCCTCACGCAGGCCGAGCTGGAGGCACTGCTGGCCGACTTGTAAACTGGCTACATGTCCGCCAGCATCGTGATGTGGGGGTGGAGTGGGTGACAATTTTCCGGATATTTAAATAATTTTGGAGGAGGTTAATTTTTTGTTTCTTTCCGAGAGTTTGAAATTCTTTTTTGATTCAAAAATCGGTAAGGAATTTAGTTTTTTTCATCATTGAAAATTCATTACCACCACAACAAAATCAACAAAATTTTGAAATTTTAAGCCCAAAAAGCCATTACATTTCGTTTCGCACCCTCTCCGGCCGCCCGACCCCCGCCCACACGATCATATTGACTGGTTCTTATTATTATTATCATATTATCAATGTCGAATTTTGTGTCCTAATTTAAGTTTGCTTTTTGTGTGTTTTCGTTGTGATGAGGATAAAAGTTCTTTTTGTACGAGATATTTGAGTATTGATAATTAAAAGAATGCAATTAAAAACAAATTTAAAAAGCCTTTATGGCTAAAAAGTGGATGTGGTGGGGGGGGGGCGTGGGCTCCTCGAACATATGATTAAGGGCTCCTTAATCATATGTCAAAAAAATTTCACGTGACAAATGTGCAGTAAATTTCCTTATTATATTTTTACAATTAAAAAAAAACTTTTCCAGCTTCAACCTTTTCTTAATTTTTCGTGTTTTACAATTTTTCAAAGATTTGTACATTTTAAATTTTAAAAAAATTCATTTTTCTTTCTTTTTTTGTCGAAATTTCTTTATTCGTCTTGGCTAAAGTGAAGTGAACACATTTTAG
Source organism: Deladenus siricidicola (assembly GCA_009724625.1). Classification (NCBI taxonomy): domain Eukaryota; kingdom Metazoa; phylum Nematoda; class Chromadorea; order Rhabditida; family Sphaerulariidae; genus Deladenus; species Deladenus siricidicola. Next base: position 169,737 of record SAUE01000062.1, read on the forward strand.
TATTTGAAAAATAAAGAGGAGGAGGGCGGCGGCAAATTTTCCTCTTCGTTACAATATCTTTTTGCGCTCCGCCTCCAGCTCGGCGCGCTGAATGTCGGCGACGTTCTGCAAGAGGCGCAGGCTGTGCGCGTAGCCGGTACAGTAGTCGTCGACGAGGTACGGCAGCGAGTTCTCCGCGCAGAACGCCTTCACCAGCGCGCTGCAGCGCGTCAGGTTGGGGCGCGGCATTGTGGGAAAGAGGTGGTGTTCAATCTGCAAGATAGACAAAGAATATAGAGGCTTGATGAGTGGATTGTGGCGCAGTAAAGGGGCATAATGGATGGGCGGATTCCTCAGCGAACCAGTAGAGATTTGAATTCACCTTTGTACAGTGTTTACCGTAGCCAGAAAAATTTAATTTCTTACCTGATAGTTGAGCCCGCCCCAGAACCAGTCGACGAACGGCGACGGCCGCATGTTTCGTGTGGTGAGAATGTGCAAAGCGGCGAAATTGTTCAATATCCTACTGTTTTCTAAAAAATTTCTCACAATACATGTATGTATGTATATATGCATATATGTATGTACATGTGCTTAACGTCCGATACGCACACGAATATGGGTTATGCGTGGCGTGGAGGAGCCGCCCATACCCAGTCCCACAAAACGTTCAGATTGCCAATCCGCTCAATTGCTACAGGGGCGTAATGGAAGCCCAGTTACGCCCGTGCTACAGGTATTACTATCCCAATACTATCATCCTACGCCAATCACATATAGTATATATACATTATTATTATTATTATTATTGTTGTTGTGGATGTAATGTAGATTGGCAAACAAAATCGCATCAAATGCTACATATATATGTATATGTATCGTACCTGGAAATTTGTCGACGGAGTTGTGATTGTAGGTGACGACCAACGCGATGAACAAACCGCCCAGCAGCTGCGAAAGCGCAAAATAGACGAAGCGAGCGCTCATTGTGGGCAAGAAGTAGAGCTGCGCCAGCACCCACGTCCAATGCAGCGCGATTCCCACCTAAAAGCAGTTTTTTGTCTTGTTCAAGCATGTCATCCTAGGCGAATACGGATGATCAGAGGCTTAAATCCCTATGGATCAGAAGCCTTAATCCATATGAATCAGAGGCCTTAATTCATATAGATCAGAGGCTTAAAGCGCTATGGATCAGATGATTTCATTCCTGTGGATTAGAACCATAAATCCCCGTAAATAAAAGGCCCTAATTCCTGTGAATCAAAGGCTTTAGTCATTGTATTAATCAGATTCTTTAAACCCCGTGGATCTCTTCTTTCACTGTATGGTTTTGCTTTAAAATTAAAATAAATCGCCTACGCGTTCGGCGGTGGCGTGCACTCGGTCCTTGCGATAGTTGCTGTACGGTGCGCTGAACACGTGCAGAACGCTTTGCGACGTCCACGACAGCCGCAGCAGCGGCAGCGCGAACGTGAAGTAGAGGTGCTGGTAGGGGATGAGGCGAAGCGCCAGCCGCTCCAGCGGCTCGCGATACTTGCGCAAGTCGCTAGGCACCAACGCCACGAGCGGCGCTAGGTCGATGTCGCCGTCCTGCTCTGAAGCCAACAGGAATGAAGCCAATTTACACATTGGGGATAGGCGCGAGAAATTCAATTTAATTTTTAAGAGAAACGTGTTTGCTTGCCGAAGAAGGAGTTGGTGGTCCCACCTCTCCCGGTAACTTTTGCTGGGGCTTGGGGTAGAGGATGGTGGTGGAGGAGGCTAGCGGTGGGGTGTGGGTAGCTGTGGGGGGCTAGCTGTGGGGGGGGGTGAAAGCCCGAAATCTGGAGATGGGGGTGGTTGGGGGTGGCAAGACGATGGTATTCTCATACGTTAACGCCGCGCTTACCGACAATATTCGTGGCGGCGTGATGCACGTTGTGCTTGTCCTTCCACCAGTCGCGCGAGAAGCCCTGCGCGACGTTGCCTAGCAGAAGCGCGACCGCGTCGTTCCAGCGTCGGCGCTTGAACGGCTGATGATGGCAGAACTCGTGCGTCAGCCAGCCCAACTGCTGCCAGCACAGCGCCAACACAACCGCCGACGCAGTGTACCAGCCGCGCCACTGTAGATAGAGCGCCGCAGCGAATATCAGCGTCACCTCGGCGACCTTGCGCGCGTAGAACAGCGGACGCTCCGCCATTAGGCCTTCGGTGTGCACGCGTTGGCGAAGGCGCTCGAAGTTGGTGACGATTTTCATTTCCTGGAATAAAAGAAGCGAAATACCGTAAATACCGTAACCAATGGAAGATTTGCAGTGTGAAAAGTGTAACTAATCGATAACTAATCGATAGTGGACTACTGTAGTAGTCAAAATGAAGCTACAGTAATCCGAAAAGCTAAGTGAATTTTTCAAAACAATACCAAAATACACGTAGTATGTAGTCAACTACAGTAGTAAAAATAATAAAAATTCAAATTTTAATCTGCAGTAATAACACAACAACAAACAAAAACAAACCTCTTCCACGCTAAAGTCGTAGGCGCCCAGGTTCGCGTCGAGCGAATCGTCGCCCGAGGTGCTGGCGCGATGGTTGGCGCTCACCGCCGCCGACGACTGCATGGACTCGAGGGCGCTCAGCTGCTTGTAGGCCGGCTGGCTGCCCTCGTGGAAGGCGTGGAAGATGTGAGTGGCGTCCGAGTTTCTGTTATAATTCGTTTTTGAAATTGAGGGGCTAGATTAATTACGATACCAGGTGTGCAAATTACAAGGCCAGTGGTGTTAAATTTTTAAATTTTCAAAAATTTAAATTTTTGAAAAATATTTTTGCGTCCAGAAGAGGGGGGGGGGGTAGTCTTGTCTAGGAGTTGTCTAGAGTCTAGGGTATCTAACGGACACGGGGGGGGTGAAGGGGAGGGGGGATATAGCTACCCTCATAGGGAATTTTTTAATGATTTTGACCGACCGACCCATGAACTTTGTAAACAGAAATATAAACTCTAAATTTTTTAAATTTCTGTACGTTACCCTCTACCCCCTCCCTTCATGGAAATTTTCTGGATAAATTTGAATAATGAGCAGTCAAATTTGAAAACAAAAATGTCCAAAGATCCACCTGTACTGATTGATGACATGACCGCCGGGATGTTTTGCGACGAAATCCTTGCTCAGCGTCAGCCATTTGCCGTTGATGGCGATGCGCAGCTCCTCCGGCTTCACATAGTCGTGCGAAGTGTTCGCGTTCGCTCTCGGCGGCGGCGAGATGTCGGTTTTGATGAGCAGCTGTTCGCCCTCGGTTAGCGACAGTGTTCGTTCGCCGAACTGACGCGCGCTAGCGTTCGTCGTGGTGGTGGTCTGCGTCTGCGTGGTGGAGCCGCCGCCGCTGGCCGATGGTGCCATTATGAACAGATATACAAGTAGCAGAAGCTAGACAAAGATGATGATGATGCCGCTGGCTGGCTGGCTGGCTTTGGTTTTGGAAACGCTACAGCAAATCAAAAGCAGCGCGGAAAATCTGTGACGTAGCTGTGGTATCCTCAACAGCTAACACACAGCTAACGGTATATGCCTGCACAGCTAACAAGTATGCCTGCCGGCTGGTAATATATGGAATGATTTTCTCATTTACGAAAGTTCTGTCTTCGACCATTTTTTGTTGTTTTTTCTTTCCCTTTTTTGTGTTGTTGTTTGTTGTTGTTTTCTGTGCGTAAAGCGTCTCGGGCGCCGTTCACGTTCACAATTTTTGTTGTTCGCTTAGATTATCATTGTTGTTGTGCACTTTTTTTGGTTGCTGTGGTGTGTGTGTACGTGAGTTGTTCGCTGCTGTTGTTGTTTGTTGTTTTTTTCTCTTTTTCTCATTCGCCGCCGCCTTTATTGTGCTTCGATTTTTGTTGTTGTTTGATTTGGTCAAAAAATTTGGAAAAAGAAAAAATTTTTTTGTCCATCGTATGTTCCACCTTCATCACTTATCAGAAAAATTTTAAATTTGACACAGATAATAAAATTATCATGAACTTTAAAAAATTCTTTGCTTTCTTGAGAATGAACTGTGTGTTATGAGAATTGACATATAATTTATCATATCAATTATCATATAGCGCACGTGAGTTTTAAAAGTAAAATATCATCACGTATTATTGATATTTTATATATATACATATGTATGTATGTAAGTACATACAAGTAGCAAGTTTAAAATAAACTTTTTCTAATTGATATTGATATGTTTTTGCTCTTATCACTATCATAATCATATTTATGGCTGCGTGCGTGATAATGGTTTTTGATATTTTTACACCTTTTTCGCCCAAATTTCTCTTTTCAATTTTATGGCTTTACTCATGCTCACTATCGTATTATCATTATCATCTCATTCTCATTATCGTTTTCTATTTTTAATTTTTATCACTCAATAAGCCGGTCGGCCAGCTAGCTTACTATAATATTTACTGCCACAGCCATCAAACATTATCGGAAGCGTTAAAAATGCACACCTGAATTTATTGTCTAAGTATTTTCATTTATAATATGTATTGTACATTATTATCTGTTAGCGTTTTCTCACAGTCTAACGCATGCATACAACGGTAAAGCTGCCTGATTATCAATTATTACGTGTTGGCTATTTTTGGTGTTATGAAATCGTAATCAAACAAAAAATTTTTATAGATTATTTTTTTCTTCTGTCTGGCACAAAAATTATAATTTATTTATTTTTTCATAAACTTAACTATAATGAGAATCTTATCTTTAAAAAAATTATCATTTAAAATAATCACTTAAGTGATAATTTCAACGTTCAAAGTAAACTTTTCATAGTAAATAGTTTTTGTTTTGGTACAAATATTTACGTTATATGGTAAAATTTTTACGTTAGATGATAAATATTTTTTTTGTTATCTCACGTCGAAAATTTGGTAAATGGAAATTGGAAAAATCTCACGCAAATTATTTAAAAAATTGCTAAAAATGAAAATTTAGTAAATTACTTTGCGCTAAATCTACTTTAGATGCTCAAGTTGTCAAACATTTCTTTTATTTCAGTGATTATTTTAGTAGTAAAACAGAACTTTTTACGCCAATTTCATCAATTTGCAACACAGTAAGCATTTTCTAGAGGAAATCGGAAAGGAAAAAAAAAGAAAAAAATGTAAAAAAAGGGAGCCAAACTCATCTTATCACGTAACTTTAAAAATTCACGGAAACACACACACATGCACACACACACACACACACACACACACACACACACACCCACACACACACACACACGCACACACCCACACACACACACACACACACACACACACACACACACCCACACACACACACACACACACACACAC
>SAUE01000062.1:175470-189450 GCA_009724625.1 Deladenus siricidicola
CACACACACACACACACACACACACACACACACACACACACACACACACACACACACACATGCACACATTTGCGGTGGAAATGAGAATGTGAATGAGAATGAGAACGTACATGATCTAAAGCAAAAAGAAAGAAAGAAAAGTGCAGATGAAAGAAAGGGGAAAAGAACAACAATTATCACTTCTTAATTAAAATGCAGCCAACAACAACTAACACAACGACAATAAAACACAACAACAACAAAAAAGCCGGCCGATAGACAGAAATGGTATGATTTTTCTCGTCTTAGCATTTTTCCCCCAACACTTTTAAGCGGGAAATGCGGAATGGATTTCACGACGGTGTTTTTGGCGCTGTGCACTTTTTCGCTTGCATTTTTTTTTGTTTGCGTTTGCTGTGGTTCGCTCGCTGTGGTTCGAAAGAGAAAGCAAAGAAGAAGAAGAATGTGCACAACAAAATGCACAAAAAAATGCATCACAGTTATTGGCAGGTGGAAGAAGGAAGTGGGGGGGGGGAGAAAATGCTTGGCAAGAAGATGTGGTTCGATTCTTCCTTTTGTGTGTGTTGGCGGTAATGTGGTAATATATGTAGTAATGGTGATGATGCTGAAGAGATGGTTGAGGAAATCCACGTCCCAAAAATATCTTTGTACATAAATTTTTTATCCAGACATTTTTTACATATTTTAAATTTATTCGAACTGAAATTCCACATTGATTCAAAAATTACATATAGATTTATGTATAATTTAAGCGAGAAAGGGGGGGGGGTGGGGTGGGTCAAGATTTTTTTGGATTTTTCGAAAATTACAATGTTACCCCTTCCCCTGTTCGCTGCCCCCCATTCCAAAATCCAAAAAATTATGCCACTGATACTTTCATACATACATACGTATTATTTTTTGAAATGCAGACACACAAACACACATTAAAATGTTTGTTAACAAAATAATCATAACAAAAAAGAAAAATAATTATGAATTAAGTGAATAAAAAAATGAAATGTGGTAGGCTACTGTGGGGACTGTCTGCTACGTTTACGATTGCTACAGTAGTGAAATTAATCATAATATAATGACGAAATCAATGTACTTTTACTACAGTAAAATGTGTATTTGTGCTACAGTAGCGACCGCAATTACATATCTTATTAACAAAATATCACAATATGCATTTGTGTATGACTTTAATAAAATATCATGTTAAAATATCATTTACCATTTACCAATATTATCATAAGCAATCACATACATATTTGTACATACATATGTGTAAAATACATATGTACATACATGTATCACATTTTTTTGCAATATGTACAAAGCTACAATAATACGCAGTTGCTAACCGGCCGGCCATAAGACGGTCGAGTCTGGCCCGGTCCCCCCTCAAAAGGGGGCCGGTGCAAGTGCATCGGGCCACCCCATTGGAGGAGAGTTTCATTTTTTTCGTTTTTATTTAAAGTTCTTACTAATCAGCTGAGGGTTGGCGAATGGATGGTGGAATTCCTCAGAATTCAGTTTATTTATTGCTTTTTCACGAAAACATATTCAAATTTTACATTATTTTAATTTATTTTAATTGTGCGACGACAAAAATTAAAAATTTTCGTATTTTAAAAATTTCAATTTAAAATTGCAAAAAATTCAAATTTGACATTCAAATTTTTTCACATATTATGAATTACAAAATGACAATTTTGGAATGACAATTTTGGAAAAAACACGCGCGACACACCGCCCGACACCCACCCACCAACCAACTACGCCTACCCGCAATACATACATATGTATGTATGTATGTATGTATATATGTATGTATGTATGTATGTATGTATGTATGTATGTATGTATGTATGTATGTATGTATGTATGTATGTATGTACGACGAGCGTAGCATTGGCGGCGGGGAATCGTAGTCTACGAAATGGCGGCGAAAATGGTCGCAATGATGCTCGCGCAAATCGACGCTCCAAAAGCGCCGCAAATCATGTAGAAGTTCCAGTGTAGGTTCCAGCCAACGCCTCGATCGACCACATCTACATATCATATCATATCATATCATATCATATCATATCATATCATATCATATCATATCATATCATATTTTACCTGTTGGCGAATGGCACAGATAGGCGACAACAATCACAGCCAGCGTCAGCAGCGCTACTAGCGTATCCAACGCTGTGGACGTCTTCCAGCGCAGCGCTCGTTGGTTGTAGCAGCAGCACGTCGCGAACAGCGTCCAGAACAGCGCCAACACCGTTAACACTACGATAATCACCAGAAGTACCATACCCGCTTTTTTCCATGCCGGCGAGAACTAAAATTGTTTTGGCATTTGATTAAGAATTTGCATTTCACTACAAATTTCAACTTGATTGAGAATTTGCATTTAATTGAGAATTTGCATTTTGTTGTGAATTGGCATTTGATTGAAAATTTGTGCTTGATTGAGAATTTGCAATTTGACTAAAAATTTGCATTTGGTTGAGAATTTACATTTGACTAAAAATTTGCATTTGGTTAAAAGTTTGCATCATCTAATCGAAAATTTGCATTGGATTGCAATAATGCAAATTTAAATTCATTTAAATCGGTGGTTGATTTTGCATTGAGAATTTGCATAACAACCATGAGATTTGTCAAAATGTGAGAGCAATTCGGTGGGTCGATCAGAGGGTTTTTGTCGGCGTTTGGCGTGTCAGTCGAACTGGCAGTCGGTTCGTCATTCGGACTGGCAGTCGGTTTGTCACTCGAATTGGCAGTCGGTTTGTCAGTCGTTTTCGGTTTGTCAGTCGAATCGGCATTTAGCGTGGAACTCGAATCGGTATTGGAATTGTCATTCGGTTGGGCACTCGAATTGGCGGCCGAATCGCAAATCAGCGCGCTGAGGCCGCCGGCGCCGAAGATGTGCACGCGAAGGTCGCTTCCGCCTCAAAATCAATTTTTTTTAAATTTTTCTCTTTTTTTGAGCGCGAAATTACGAAAAGTACGCACGCGCACACTCACCTCCGAGCACGAGCGCGGCGACCAGCAGCGCTAGCGCGCACGCCACCATGAAGACGTGAAGGCACTGCGCGGCTTTCGAGACGATCATTTCTTTTGTGCGCGCTACTGAAAAAATTCAAATTTTTGAATGAATTTTTTTCTTTTGCAAATTCTTCACTTTCCAACGAAGCAATAAAAATAATTAAAAAATCACAAAAAATATTCAAAATATTCAAAAATGGGACGAGAATTTTTTTGTGTAAAAATACAAATGGGACAAAAATAAAATAAAATTGTTAAAAAAATCGATAAAATACCAAAAAGAGAAAATTTTTGTATGAACAAAAAAAAAAAAGTAAAATGCAAAGCAAAAATTTTGCGTGAAAATTTTTTTTAACAAAATTCCACGGAATTTTTTTTTCTATGTTTTGTACTTTTCATGTTTTTTCCTTTCTATATTCGTTCTTTCTAATTTCGTTTTCAAATAAGACTGAAAATTTGAATTTTTGTGGAATTTTTTGTTGAGAAATCTTGAAAATTTTTGCAAAAAAAGATTACGGAATACTAAGGCAGCTTACATTATGGCAAGGCTAACTTGTACACGTATGGTTTGGGCACGAAAGCCACCCTTATGCAAAAGTGTTATGGAACGAGAATTTTGGCGAGATAGCATGCGTTCGTCTCGTCGTCTGATGTGCGCTGAAACCTATCTGGGAATTGAAAATCGCCGGAAGTGGTGGGCTATAAAAGCGCCGGCGATTTCATTACTCCCAACGGAAAAGCAGAGCAGTGCCTTCGGGTGCGAGGCACGCNCCAACGTCCCACCGTCTCTGACGGTCGTGGCGATGTTTGTAGTCCGGCTGGGAGCGTGCCTTGTTCCTCGGGGCGCGCTTGGAAGGGGTCGAAGTGCCGTGGTCGTGCGGTCAGCCTAAACGGTCGGGGGGCGGTCAGCCTAACCGGCCGGCCATAAGACGGTCGAGTCTGGCCCGGTCCCCCCTCAAAAGGGGGCCGAAGTGCATCGGGCACCCCATTGGAGGAGAGTTTCATTTTTTTCGTTTTTATTTAAAGTTCTTACTAATCAGCTGAGGGTTGGCGAATGGATGGTGGAATTCCTCAGAATTCAGTTTATTTATTGCTTTTTCACGAAAACATATTCAAATTTTACATTATTTTAATTTATTTTAATTGTGCGACGACAAAAATTAAAAATTTTCGTATTTTAAAAATTTCAATTTAAAATTGCTAAAAATTCAAATTTGACATGTGCAATTTTTAAAATTTTATGGCAAAAAAATTCTAGATGATAACTTTCACAACTTTTAAACTTTTTACTAATTTAAATACACGGACAAATATTTTGTTATATTATTTCATTTTGCATTTAAGTTAACAAAATTATTTTGCATGTCAAAAAAATTCCGGCCCAACCGGGCCGGCCCGGCCCGCTCATTCTTGGGCCCGGCCGCGAGCCACCCTTAATATCTTTTTTTTTCTTTTTAAAGCGAATTTTTGTGGAATTTTTTGATCGCTATATCTTGTAAATTTTTGCAAATTCATTGACAACTTCGTACAATGAATAAATGAAATGAATGATTAGATTACGTCTCAAGCTCAATGTACTCCTAGGGTTTACGGTACTCTGAGACCGTAATTTGCTTCGTTGGCAATTATCATTATTAACACATTTCTCATTCTTAAAGCCTTAAGTGCAAAGTGATCTCAGATTTTTTTCTGCGAATTTCTCATTCCTTTCTCTCAAAAGCGCGCCGTCCGTCTATTTCGAAATCTTTTTTAATTTTTGACGGAAATAATTGCAAATTTTAGCGGCAATAAAAAAGCCAAAACAAAAAAGCGCCCATTTTTAATAGCCCAATTTTTCGCAATTTTGCATAAATTTGCCAATTGTTTCTTCGCAAAAATTTTTAACCTGAAAAGTGGGTTAACTAGCCGTTTATATTTGGAAAGAAATGGATTGTAATTGTAACGGATTGAATTGTCTTTTTTTCACATTAATTTTTTGACAATTCTATACGCCTTTTTGTGCAAATTGGCGATGAATACAAAAATTTGAAAATACAAAAAGAAATTTGAACTTTGTCAAATTCAAAATATAGTATGAGCTATTTTTGCAAAAAAAGCAAATTTAATAAAAAAAACGATTTGCAAATTTGCAAAACAAAACTTTTTTGAACTTTTTGCTTTCTTTTTGTACATACATAAAAGAAAAAAATCGGCAAAAAGAAAGAACGAATACAACAAAAGCAAGAAAGGAAGAGACCTTTTTGACTTTCTAGAAGTTGCAAATTTGCAATTTTTGACAACATAATTGGCAGGATGACACCGGCACATTTTTGCATTTTTTTGAAGACAATTTGAGAAAAAAAAATTTCAAAAATTGCAGTTTCAAAGATTTTGTAATTGTATTTCGAAAATTTTTTAAAGCAATAATTTCTGTAATTGTAATTGTGAAAATATTTGATTTTTTTCAATTTTTTAATTGTGATTGTAAAAACATTTCAAAACAATAATGACCAAAATCCCTTTTTTTGTAGTTTTTATTGCATTAAAAAATTTTTAAACATCAAAAAAAAATTTTTACGAAATTCTCATCCTTCTCATTCTCACTTATAAATAAAAGCTTTTTCGGTTTTGATTTTTATTATTTTTTCTTTCTTTTTTTCTGGTTTTATTCAAATCTCACCTTGAAGACGAAGAAGACACGAAATGAAATGAGAGCAAAAAAGAAAGCAAGAAATATTTATTTCACATTAATGTGACAATTTTATGCACGGCATCTCACAACAACAACAAAATCACTTCACACAACACCACGAAAATAGCCAGTCAGTCAAAAAAAACACAATTGCTCAACAACGCTAACATCAACAACAACAACGCCTCAACAACAAACGCCTCGAAATATCCCTCCACTTCACTTCAATTGCAACAAAACCACACAAAATGTGAAAGTGATTTTTGTGAATTGCTCTAATTACCGTAGCTAATTTCATTTTCTTACTCACTTATCTTTTTTAATCATATGAGCTTTGTGGGTGGAATTTAATTTATTTTTATTTTCAATTTTTTAGTTTAAATTAAAAAAATTAAAATTGAAAACTTATACGGTAAGAAAGCGCGAACATTCGACTAGCTACAATAATTAGCAATGAAACTGACGAGAGATTAATATGGTAAATATTTTCAAGCAACTACTGTGGCAGCTATAATGGAATTTGACTAAAAAGGTATCAAAACAATTTTTGTGACCCTTAAACCAATTTTTATTGCAATCGGAAACAAAAGGTTTCATCCGAATTGCTAACGGTAGTCAATTTGCCCTCACCTCAAATTGACTATATTTACTGACCGCAGCAAAAATTTCTGACCGAAAACAAAAATACAAGCGACGCCATCAGAAGATACATAGACGGACGAAGATGGCGCAACACACACATACACACAACATATAAAAATGCATTTTGTTTACATATGTATCTTGTCTGCTGCTGCTGCTGTAGTTGCAGCAGCAAATTTTCATTTCCTTCAGCAAAGAACACATTTTTCGATGCAAAAACCGAATGACGAACACATTTGCTTCCTCGAATTTGCAGTGGCGAATAATCGGTCGGTTGTTGTTGTTGTTGGCTCTCCGGTGTTCCGTTTGCTTTCTCCTTTCTTTCTTGTAAATCTTCCTTTCTTTCTTCTCTTTGCATTTTTTGTCATTTATCATTAGTTCGAGCTTTTTTTTATCCGTTCTTTTTGTTTCCTAATTGCTTTTCTTTCTCGAAGATTTCACCTGTGCTGAAAATTATCCTCACTTTTCCAATTTTCTTAGCTTCTCTGCTCACACAAACACAAAAACAAATATTATACACACATACATACCAAATACAATTTCTCGATTCACAATTATAATATTTGCCGTTGCAATTATGCCAAAAAAATTCGCTTTTCTCATTGTGTCCATCTTCATTGTTGTTATTTTCCAGACATACATCTTCTTTCTTTTTGAATCTTTTACATTTCTCATTTCACTCTTTTCTGTCTGATATTCAAATTCGAATAATTTTCTCACTGCCATTTTTTCTATAATTTCACGAAAAAGACTAACCTCAAAAAAATCTCATTTCGTCCTTCATTTTCTCATTTTTGTCAATCATTTCACTTTTTCTTTTACAAAATTTTCTATCATTTATTTTTGATAAGATATTTTTTGGTTTGAGATCTATAATGTCTAGCCAAATTATTGCAGTTACATATATACAATTCGCAATAATGATTAGCCTTTTTTCTGCAGTTATATGTAATTTACAATAGCTCAATCGTGTATCCATTATACATATATTTGTTTCTCACTATGCTGTTACTTATATGGCTAACAATTACTATCTAACATCATTACATACTGACTTATTAATAAATGCACTTCTTTATACATATATGTATTTTCAATAAATTTCATATCCATTCATCTATCAATTATGACAATGAATTATCATTATGCTTGCTATGTGTAAGTGTAATGTGATGGTGTTGTGTGTGCGTTTCTGGATAAATGTGTGATTGCGTTTTTTCCTTTTCTTTTTCCAGGCATTTTTGTGTTTTTTTGCGTTTGTACTTTCTGCCATCGCAAGTTTCATTTTTTGTTGTTTTTGTAAGTGCATGTGGCATTTTCTGTTATTTTTTTGATGCGTACCACTTTTATGGGTGCATTTTATGATAACATTTTTGATGCGCACTTTTTTGTTTGTTTTGTTTTTGGATGTTTTGTGATGATTATTATATTCATGTTTTGTCATTATGTATTTTATGTATTTTGAATTTTATTTTGAAATTTATAACCGATTGTACATATACATATTATCATTACATACATATTTATTTTTGAATGCACTTTTTGCCGTAGATAATTTGTCTTTCTTGTCTGAGAACTTATAACATATTATCATTAATCAATGTGAGAAGTGATTTGTGTGATGATACTCGCCTTTTTGGCTGCAGCAAAGTAATTTATTAAAAATATATACAATATCTTCTTCGAATTGAGCCGCAATTGCAAATTACTGTCGTCTACAGAGACTGTGTACGTATATACGCAGCTAAAAATACTCGCAGTTGCTACCTTTCACAAAAAGTTTTTTTGTAATAAATAAATATTCAGAAAATACCATTTTTCGCGTAAAATCATAAAATATTCAACTTTTATTAATTGAATTATTTCAACAACAAAAAATATTGTTGTCACTTTTTGATGTTTGTGTTAATGGAATTTTGCACATATTGTTGTTGTTTGTTGGCTGGTTGTTGTTTGTTGGCTGGTTGTTGTTGGTTGTTTGTTGTTGTAGAAAATTTTTGGAAAAATTTTACTTTTCTTTTTCGTTCTCTTTTCTTTCTTGCCCATATTGAATCCTTTTTTTGTAATTTAATTAAAAAATGTTTTTTGGTGGTGTAGATGATCGATTTTGCCGCCTATTCAAATCGATGTGAGACCCGCTGTGGGTTGACCGTGGAAGGAAGTTTTTTAAAAGATTTTTTTTTGCATAAGTAAATGATGAATTAGGAAAAATAAAATTCACAAAATTTTTGCATGGAAATTAAATATAATATAAATGTTAATAATTTTTGATGGGAGAGAATGAGCGAGAGGAAGAGAGGAAGGAAAAAAAGAAGGTAAAAGCAGAGAGTTAGAGAGATAAAAGGAGAGAGTAATAGAGTAAAAGAGGAAGAGAGAAACAAAAATAGCAGGAGAAGCAAAGAAGAAAAGAAAGAGAGAGAGAGAAAACAGGAGAAAGAAATATGTATAGCAGAGAGTGAGTGAAAGAAAAAGAGTGAAAGATATACAGAGATATACTTTTTTTATAACGTAACCAGAGAAAGAAAGATAGAGAAATTGACAGTAATAGAGTAAAAGAGGAAAAGAGAGAAGAAGAGTGATAGCGAGAGAAACAAAGAAAGCAAGAGCGGCAAAGAAAAAAAGGAAGAGAGAGAAGGTGAACGAGAGAGCATTATATGTAGCAGAGAGTGAGTGAGTGAGTGAGTGAGTGAGAGAGAGCGAAAGAGATAAAGAGAAAAATTTAAAAAACTTTCACAGATTTCCATTCTCCGACCCTGTCAAAAACACTTTCGAGAATTCATTCGAGCGCAAATTTTTGATTTCTTTTGACGTAATTTTTCTACCAAAAAAATTTTTTTCGATAAATTTATTTATTTTTTATTTTTTTGGGTATTCAAAATTAATTACAAAAAAGTTTTATGTGAAATTACAAATTTTTTCTTTTTTTTTCAAAAAATTTTATTCTATTAATTTGCAAATTCTCTTTGAAAATTGGCGAATTTGCATTGGAGATTAGATCTTATCAAAAAATTCCGTAATTAGCGATCATTAAATAATGAATTAAATTTGTAATTTTTTGGTGAAAAATTTTATAACAATTTTTTTTTAAATTTTTTCTGACTATAATTTCGTTGTAAAACAAAAATATTGAAATTTAAAAATTTTTGACCAGCACCTTTTCTCCCACATGGGAACACAAATTTGACATTTGTTTTGAGGATATGTGTGGCGCATACAGTAGCCTTGTATTACCTTGTATTATCCTACACAGTATGCCATATATGCACGTATCCTACAGTATGCGACATTATGCCATCCTACCGTTTGCCATATATGTCGTAATCACGATATGATACCGTAGCCGGGATTATTACCGATAATAGGGCATTTATCACGTATAAATGTATATGAAAAATTAAGAATTTTTCTTTGAAAATTTACATTTTTAATACAAAATTTGAAAAATTGTCTATTTTTGGAAATATTTGTAAAAGAAAAAAAACATTTTCCCCTTGCAAATTTCAAAGAATTTAAATTAAATTAAAATTTTTTTTAAATTTTGGCAAATTTGAAAGCTGTAAATCCAATTTGGCAAGAATTTTTTACGATTTTCTTAATTGTTTTCGAAATTTTAAATTTTTAAACCAACTATATGTACATTCATGCATACACGTATGTACACAAATGCATACATATGTATGTATACACACATATATGTATGTATACATAGTTACTGTTTAGGACCACTAAGTGAGTATTTTTTAAAGGAAAATACATATATTTAGCATTAAATGAAGAACACCTATTAATTTGACCCCCCTCCCCCCATTCCTCAGAGAATCCGATAGCTCTCTCCTTAAAACTTCGCCCACTTCCCACTTTAAACCCCCCTCCCTCCATAGCTCCCTCCCGTCAGCCCTCGTAACCCCCCTCCTTCAGAGCTCTCCATGGCCCTTCATAGCTCTCCACGCACATCCCTCTTCCCATAGCTAACCCAGACAGCCGCCGTCGTCGTCCGCCCCCTTCTTCAGAGTCCACCATCAAGCCTTCATAGCTCATCATTCACACCCTCTTCAAATAACCTAATTCCAGAAGCCACATCCCTCCCCCTCCTCCCCCACTCCCAGACAGCCGTCATAGCTCCGCCTCCTACATAGAGCCCTCCACGCCTCGATTACCCCCACCCCCACATCTCTAGCTTTGATCACCCCTGTCCCCACATCTCGCTTTGCTCGTAGGGGCGAGCAAAGTGAGGTGTGGGGGTGGGGATGATCCGAGCAAGAGGTGCGGTGNGAAATTTTTGCTTCAGCCCAACTCTTTGGAGGTTGGGGGGGGGGGTGTGGACGTTATTTCCTGCCTCCTCCCCTAGTGTAGGACGTGAAATTTTTTGTCCGGACGTGAAAAAATGTTTCGGCCAAAGACGTAAAAAGTTGCATTTTTTGGTGAAAGGCAGATTTTGAAGCTCTTCAAAAAACTGGAAATTTTGTTAAATTTTAATTGTTCTCCCCTCCCCCCTCTCTCCTATCCTAAAAAACCCTCTCTCCTGTCCTATGCGTGATAGAGAAGAAGGAGGAGGAAGTACGAAGAAGTGGAAGGGTGGATGGATAAGAAAACGCAAATAAACACGGACGAAACACACCAAATCCCAACGGCGGAAAATATTAATGTTTTTGTGAGTGGTCACAACATCAAAAGTCGTGAAAAAAGGACTGAAAATTTAGCGCGCTTCTTTTATTAATTTCTTCCACGCGCCGCGCGCTATATGTACGTATGTACTTGAGTGAGTGAGTGACCACAGTGTTGGCTTTAACTTTTTAATTTAAAAATGAATAAAATTTGATGTAAAGTGAGGGAGGGGAGATGAGAGGGAGAATTGCGCCAGGGGATATAAAGAAGAGAACAGAATAATAATGGAAAGAGAGAGAGGGAGAGGGAAAGGGAGAGAGAGCGCGTTAGAGAGAGAGAGGAAGATAGACAGACAGACAGGCAGTCAGAGAGACAGACAGAAATATAGATAGAGAAAGAGAGGCAGACCGACAGACAGCAGAGATAGATAAATAAAGAGAAAGATAGAGAGAAAGTGAGAAAGATCAAAAGCTGTAAAAGAATATAGAGTGAGAGATGGATAGAAAAAGAGGCAGAAAATTTTTTCTCTATATCTATATAGAGATAGATATAGAGAAAAAAAGATAGAGAGAGACGAGACAACGAGACAGTTGTCAAATAAAAATGCCAAATTAATGAAAAAAATTTCTTGCTTAATCCTACGCTTTTGGCATTTTTATGGCGCATTTTTTTTATCACTTGGCACACTTTCAATTAACCAATATTGCAAAACGTTGTTTATGGCGCAATTTTTGGCACCGGTCCCGTCGGCAGTGCCAATCGCTAGCAGTCGGTCGCTACCTGCCAAATGCCAATCGCGTTCGCCTGCCAATTCAGCTAATAATTGGCAAAATAAAAAAGAATAAAAAAAACAAAAATAGAAATTGGTGCAGTGCCAATCCTACCTACCAAAGTGCCAATTTCATATATGTATTCCAAAATGAGAACAATTTGCAGCTTAAATGTTTTGCGGTCATTTTTGACAAAAAAAAATTTTCGATTAAAATTTGCACGATTTGCATGCAAATTGCGTGATATGTACGCAAAATTGTTTGTTTAATTTTGAAATTTTCATTTATTTACTCAAAATTTTTTTTCGTATTTGTGTTTAATGTCAATTCTCTCCTCTGTCTTTAATGCCAATTCTTCTGTCTGTGCCAATTCTCTATGTGTGAGATTTTGCAAAACAATTGAGGAGAGCGGCGGAAAAGAAATTGCAAAATTGGCAAAAAAAATATTTAATAAAAGATTAAAATATTTTACCCATCATAAAGCACACTTTGCATACTTTGCACACTACTTTGCACCACTACTTTGCACTACTTGTCAGCCCCTTTCCGCCCCCCTATCAGTGCAAATTACGCCAACATATTCTTCTGCCAAGTTAGCGCTCGCTTGAGAATTGGCAGTATTCCAAGTTTTTAAACTTTTAAAAATTTGCCAATTCCACTATTTTAATTTTGTCAAATCCACAATTCAATTTTGCACATTCTGGATTGGATTTTGCAAAAAAAATTCCAATACAATTTTAAATATTGCAAAATATGTAGCAGGATGAAATGCAATACTGCAATTTCGGAGGAAAATTGACATTTTTTAACAAAAAATTTTTTTCAGAAATTTTATTTTCATTTTATGCGCACATATTGCATATTATTTTCGGGTGGGGGGGGAGTTGGGGTCCAAAAATTTTTTTGCGCGATGGTCTAAATTTTCAAACGCTCATATCTCGGCTCACAAACGTCGGGGGACANGATGGGATATTATATACATATCTAATTAAAAAATCAAATAAAAATAATAGAAAAAAATTTTTTTTCGCTTGAGAAAATGAAAATTCCGTGGTGTATATTCCGCGTTTTGCGCAAATTGTCTCGCCAATTTGAGAATGAAATTTGTGACAAGTGACTACTGCCAACTACCTACCACACTGCCCGCGATTTTTGCAAATTTTTAACACTAATTGAAATTATCATATACATATACATATGCATCAATCATTTTCGCGCTGAAAATGTGACGCAATTTTTCATTTATGACATTTAATTTTAATTTTATCTGTTTATTTAAAGATTTATTTTTTTATAAAATTAACTGTTTTAAATAAATATATTTTTGGAAGTAAACATTTTTTAGTAATTGTAACTTTTTTGTAACTTTTTTGAATTTTGTAAACTTTTTTTAAAACTTTTTTTTAAAGTTATCACTTTTTGAAATCATCAATTTCTTGAAATTATCATTATCATTATTTTGAAGTTATCATATTTTTTGAAATTATCATTGCTTTAAAATTATCATTTTTTAACTTTTTGTTTTTCATTTACATATTATTAATTATCATTTTATTTGAATTATTTAGAAATTATAATTTTTATCATTTTTGATATGATCATTATTCAAATTATCATTTTTTTACATAAATTATCATTACTTAAATTTTTTGCATTTTTTTTTGCTTTTTAAAATTAAAAAATTATCGTTCCCCTTTTGCTTTCCCAAAAATCACTTTTCGCCCGAATACCAAAACAAACAAACAAAAAAGTGAATGCCAAAAAACTTTTAGCGAAACGAAGTAACTATTTGTAATAAATAATTAAAAACTGTGGAAAAAAGAAAAAGACGAACAAAGCAAAAGCAAAAGCAAAAAACGTTTACTTTTTTAAACTTTTTAGCGATTTTTAGACAAAAAAGTAAATTTTTTTTTGGTTTAAAACTGCGTTGTTGTTGTTGTATTTTCGTCAATATTTAAGGCGTTTTGCGTGCGTATGGTTTTGTAAATATCTACATGTTGTGTTTGGCTGAGATACATATACTTATATGTGTTTTTAAGTGAGAATTTGAATGTGATTACGTGTCTTCGGTTGAAAAGTTGCCAAAGTTTTGCAATTCTCAATGGATCATCGACGCAATTGACGAAATGTTTTTCTAGAGAATTTGTGAAAAAAAATTCAAGGACAAGTAAGCAAAAGCCAAGAAAAATAGAGCCAAAACAAGGGCAAAAAACGAGGGGGAGGGGGGGAGTGGTGGGGGGGGGCGGGTCATTAAAAACGGGG
>SAUE01000766.1:0-16586 GCA_009724625.1 Deladenus siricidicola
CCCATAGGGAGAGCTCTGGGTCTTGGACTGAATTATGTTGTATTGATTATTCGCTGTAATAAATATTGCTACCGCTACACTCACACATGCACATACAACAATAGATTGCTTTTTGTTTACATTTTGGTCTATTTTCGAGAGAGAAAAAGGTGAACACACATGTCTGTTTTTGTCTATTTTCAAATAATATAACATACATATGTAATTTCTATATTATTTTTTTACTTTGTAGATTTGGCACTAAAATTGTTGCCAAGAGTTGTATATTTATAAATTTTATACATGTTTCCAGTCGGCTATATTTAGGAACAGTCGGGGAACGAGCCTTTTCCCTACTAAAACTCTGGGTGGGCATGATTTCACATAAAACACAATCTTACATATCCAGTGCATACTATCCACAAAACGACGTACTATGTGTAAAGTGGAAGAATACATGTTTATTTTTATTTTCTATTTGTATTAAATTATAGAATATGCCAACCATCATCCAACTTCGCCCATTTCACAATTATATATCACAATTATATTTATTTAATTTTATTTTACATACATGTATGTACATATTACAAACACAAAATGTAATCGACAAGTTTTTATTTTTTATACCAAGCTATGTATATCAAAAAAATTTTTTTGTTTGTATTTATAATTGAATTTGCTGACTTTTTTAACTCGAATTTTTGGGTCTAAAGAGGTCTGCATGTTATTTGGTCTGCATGTCATTGCATGTTATTTGCAATTACAATTCAATCAATGCATACGTTTATACAATTTTATACATATGTAATTGTTTTACAATTTTTATACATAAATTTTCAATTTTATACATAAATGTTTTAAATTTTTATGCAAAAATGTTTTACAATTTGTAATTTCTATATTCCGCTAAAGCTTATCGTCGATTATTTGTATATCATGTTTCTTGGAATAAATTCAAGCAGATTTGTTCTAAATGAAATTATTGCTTTGTTTATGAATTAAATTTGTGTTATTTTTTTACTGTGAATTTTTGATTACTTTTGTTAGCTATCATTACTGTAAGAACGGCGGTAGAGCATGAACAAACTTCGCCATCACTGTAAAACTCAAACCAATTAACATTTAAAATGTAGTTTTTCTTTTATTATAATTTTGCATTATTTTTACATTTATTTCATCAGAACCTTTTACTTTTTATTCTATTTTTATAACTTTATGACAAGTCTTTCACAATCTATGGCAGATTTGAATATTTATGTTGTGGAGGGTGTACATAGAAAAGAAAATGGACGAGGGCGAGGAGCTTTCATTACATATCTCCTTACATGTATTTCATTATCATATACTCAATCCAACATGCAGCAAGCGTGGGTTTCATGGAGAAATATAGGGTAAGCGTATGACTACTATTCAAGGAACATTTGTGCGTTGGCCTGAATCCAATCTGTGTGATTTTATAGAATTGCGACTATTAGAAAAGAAATTCTGAGAAATAATTGAGTGATCCAATATTAGTCGTTCTGCTTTCGACGATCAGAATTTCACTACAGCAGAGCAGACATGCTTCTGAACCGACTCCGAAGCTTTCAAAGATTACCAAAACAACAAATAAAAAATATTCTACATAAATTATTGTATGTAAATATTATGTCAAACCACTGATATTTTTTATAAAACTTATGTTTTTTTCTTGTGTTAATTTTAATTTTTATATTTTTGCGCTATTTTAAAAATGTATTTATCATTGAATTTGCTAAAATTTTTAGAATTACTGTCTTGTATTATTTTAACACAACGCTTTACATATTTTTATATATTTTCTATACATTTATTCTATTATATTAATTTTAATATACATATATTTTTTGCATTTATTGTCCATATGCACATATTAATCACACTTCGTATGACATTTTGCTAAGCTGTTTAAAACATTACTGTTCATTTTCTATAAAGTTATTTAGAAAAAATATACATTCTTCAATCACAAATTACATGAAAAAAATTTTAAGAAAAATAATTCCAAAAATATTAAAAATTTCAAATAAAATTTTTTAATAATTAAAAAATGTCCTCAAACGACGCCTCCAACGTTATAATCCGGAAATGTCGGAAGTTCCCACTCGGAACACCGTAAAATTTTGTATACTGGTGGAAAAAACTTATGACCCGACTTTTTTTGAACCGAAAAAAAATCGATTTCTCGTGTCAATATTGCGAAAAACCTAAAATTTTTTCTTCAACAACTAAGAGAAACATCAATTTTCCCGTCCATTTTAGACCGTTTCAAACAATAAAACACATAAAATATTTTTTTCGCTTCGAAAAAGTCAAAAAAATTAGAGTGAGGTTATAGTTTTTTCCATCAGCATATATTGTTTAAATAAAAACAGACAAAATAAAAATGTTTTTGCACATTTTTTTACAAATTTTTCCATGAAAAACTTAAAATAAAAATAATTTAAAGTGCATCCGTCTTATTCACTTTGCACCGAATAATAAAAATAAAATTTTCTAAAACGAATTCTTCTAAAACGAAATAATTTGGAAATATTTTTGCCATAAAACAGAGTTTCAAACTCTACCCAAATTTTTTTTTGCCAATTTTCGTTTTGGTTTTAAATTTAATTTTTTTAGGTGTTCTGATACATATTATACATTTTAACATTTCATATGTTTAAAAATGGACAAATTCAAAAATATCTGAGTACCGATTTTCATTAAATTGTATATGTATGTATTTAAAGGATGGATCAAATACGTTATAACTTTTTTACGTTTTAGCCAAATCGTAAAATTCTTTTTTTATTCGATTGCCCATTTTTTGCCATTTTGTTGGATACCAAACATAATATGTACTGAAAAATTCATAATGATATTTAAAAATCAATTTTTATTGAAAATTTGCACTTATTTCCATTAAATTTTTTGTGAGTTTTTAATTGCTTAAAAAACGAAATCCGACAACATATTTGGTCCACCCTGTATTTTTTGAGAGAATTATGTAAAAAGCCAAAATGTTGCGCCCCAACATCATCGCGCTCATTGTTATTAGCACGTTGGCGACGACGTCTTTCGCGAACACCGTGAAGGAGTTTGTTGTCGAAAATTGTCGCTCAGTAGAAGATCGTATTTGCACGGATTTTTGCGATTGCTACGGTAAGAGGATAACAAAGTGCGAAAAACGGTTGGAAACGGAGCGCGAGACGATCGAATGTCGGTAAAATTCTTTTTAAAATTTAATTTTTTAAAAAGCTTAAAAATCTTTCTTTTTAGCTTAAAAATCGTATAATATGTATGTATTGAGTTTCGAGGGTGAATTTTGAGTGGGGTATTTTTGGAATTTGGATGGACGAATTTGGATCGTGTTCTATTTATACATGAATGAAATATAAATAAACTATATATGTGGTTAAGTCTTACGCCAAGTGGCCTACAAAATAATATACGAGATATACCAAATTCACATCAGCATAACACACGTCACAACATAGTTTTTCAAACAAAAAACATAGAATATTTTGGTTATAAAGATATTCATTTCAGATGTTTCGACGTTAACGCTACACCAAACGACAAGACCAACTTGTCGCTGGCGAACAAGGGCGTGCGGCAATGTGACTTTGGAATGTTAAATTTTTGGATGTAAATTGGAATGTAAATTGGAATGTAAATTGGAATGTTAAAAATAACTTAAAATTAAATTTAAAATTAAATTTAAAATTTAAATTTAAATTAAATTTAAAAAATAGCTTCAAAAATATGCTCGGAATAATGAATGAAAATCGTTATTCTAAATGTGACAGACATATAAAAGAAACAAAATGGGTGAAAAAAAGAATTTTGCATAAAAATTAAAAGCAAAAAATATCATTGAAAAGAAAATATTTAGAGCGTAAAAATATAAATTGTTCACAAATATGTGAAATGTTTTCAGAAAAACCATTGATGTACTCAATGTATATGTATGTAAAATAAAACTAACTACGATACTATTGCCATTGAGGAATAATTTTAACTTTTTCATTTTTATTTTTTCATCTCTAATTTTCATTCAATGCTTTGTTAGAATTTTTATCATTAATCGCTTTAATGATAAAAGTTTCTATTTAAAATACACAAATTATTTATTTTTTTCGTAAATGAATCTTCATTTTGTGATTTCCTTCTCGCAATCGCTTCATTTCCATAATCCATGTTTCTTTGTCCTTGCCGTAAAAATGTTGACTGATTGTATAAAACAAATATTATATGTATAATGTATATAAAAAAGCTTAAACATACTGTATAATGTATATACAAAGCCTTATACAAATTTTTAATTTTTGTTATTGGATTCGTAGGCAAAAATTCTAATAGATTTGTAACATTGTTGAAGCCGTTTTGAGTGAGGCTGAAAACTTAACTAATGCTAATTTTCTTCTTCATCATGGATAATTAATTGTGTCTTAAAAGTGTTCGCTCAATTCGACGGATGCGATTGTTATATTTGGTAATTAAAGACATTGAACTCATTATTTCGCTTAATTCTGACTGGTAAACATGTGGTGCATGAAAAACGATGGGAGATGTGTGTGGATTACATGGGAGGATTTGTGATACTGTTTCAACCGTAACTGAACCATTACCGTTTTTTGAAGATTGATCGTTCCATACGCCTCAGACTTGGCTAACTAAACCAAATCGATGTACGTCATATTTTAAACTTATTTCAATAAATATTCAAAAAATTATATATCCTAGCCAATCTCTTCACAAATAATCATAAAACAAGTAGATTTTAAAAATAAATTGGTTTTAAAGCAAAATACATGTGATTTCTTCTGTGAAAATTACTATATTTATACGAGAGAATTATGCATATATTATAATATAAATTTATAAATTCGGGAAAAAATATAAAATAGAATTGTAAGACATGAGAATTGAATTCAATAAATTAATTTTAATTGAATTTGGTGAGGAGGTTAGATGCCAGCTCATTTTGTTGGGTAAGATTGGTTTTGTTCTTTGCGCCAGGTCGCGCGGAAAATTTCATGTCGACATGGGGCTATGCCCGCTCGCCGACTGCTGCGCCGTCTGACTATGCTGGCTCGTCCAGGAGTTCGCGGACCATCTCATGCCCGATTTCTCATGCCGGAATCTAGCTCGATGGTTGTAAGGCATGGGACTGTGCCCGCTCGCCGACATAGTTCGCATGAGCTGCCGGCGCTAGCACGCTGATTGATTTTGAATAGGCGAAGATTCTTATATTTCTGGTGAAAGCGATAAAAAGAATAAATAAACAAAAAATACACCACTTTTGATTTTACAAAGTAATTACGGGAGCAATAAAACATTAAAATAATAAACATGTTAAGCGAAGTGTAAACACAAATAGAAATCAGCCTAGAATTAAATAATTTGTTAACAAAATTATTTGTTTTCACAAAAAAATTATACTTGAATGAGTGAAAAATATTTTTTTGAATTTGCGCATACCATGCCAACCTACTGAAAAATAATACAATGCCAAGAAAAAAATTATAATAAATTTTGAAAGGAATAATATAATAATAGTAAATACAAGCAATTCGTGCAGCTAAAAATACATATACTTATACGAAAAAACCAAAAAAAACAATTTAACAACTTTTATCATGCTCGACGTCAATCACATTGATACATTCATACTGAATAAAATCTGAATTACTATATTTTTGAGGGGGAAATATATTCCAAAAAATGTCGTATACATATTTAAAATAACTCAATTAACCTACCTACTGAAAAATAATAAACTATTTAAAACAAAGTTGGCGTTTCTAAAATAATTTAAATTCTATTTTCCGTCGAAACTACGAGCGGTTTATATTTAAAAATAATTCTATCATGATCTCGGCATCCAAATAGAAAAAAAACGACTTCGAATTTTATGCGTAAAGAACGAAGTCATAATAATAATAATAATAATAATAATAATAATAATAATAATTTAAGTCATAAAATTCAAATAAATATAGAAAGAATACATTCCAGTTCGTGGAGCAACTGCTGCACGACGTCAACGTAATTATAGTTATACATGGATATTTTTTCAATCATTCGCAGCGCTCGATCGCGCATGCAACTTTTTAGGTAATTAAATTTAAGTGGCGTGAGATCTAATGGTTGGTCATGAAATTTTGAATCTCTCCCAAAACGTTTGAATTTGGGATGGATCGTCACCATATGTACAGTAAAATATTTAGATGCAGTAACTGCGAAATTGTAAGTAAAACATGGTCTCAATAGATATCGGCGAACATGTATGCCGAAAGCATATCTGCTATGGTTCATTCCGCCTGACCACTGCTGCTATGATGATCGCTTTGATTTAAATAATTAGATTCGAATATTTCATGATTTTACATACTCATAAGAACACATGTATACATGCCAATGACCGGAACAACCTCGCAATTTCAATAATAGCAAATGAATAATAATAAAATTTAATTTTTATAACACTAACATTAAATAAAGAAAAAAAAATCGTGCACAGTATTTCAAATTGAAAAAAAATAATTAGAAAATCAGCTTTTCTTAACTATCTTGCACATGCACATTTATCCAAGCACGTATCTTACATAATCATAGCTCAATTCGTATAACTAAAAAATTTCATGTGTTAAAAGCTATTTACAAAAATTGTGTATTTTTGTCATATAAAATGTCGCACGTTGTCTGTAATGACAAAAACAGTTATAAAAAAGTTATATAATTATTCGTTTTCCGCCTTTTTCGTCACTCATCTTCTGCCATGTTTTCTCTTTCCAATGGTTTTTTCTGATGAATATGTATAACTGACGACATAATAATTATTTATATAATATGAGATTATTTTACTTTTTTTGCGTTAAAAATGAAAATAAAATTTAAAATATTTGATAACATTAATATTTAAAAAATATATGTGCTCTTGATATAAATTATGCATTTTTCATGTAAACTGTCCTCCATTGTCTATAAAGACATGACAAAAATTATATGTAAAAAATAGTTTTATGTAATTTTAGATGATCCGCAGTGAATGTTTGAAACCATGTTATATATCAAAAAAGTTAAACAAAAACGGATAACGCACAAAAAATTAGAAAGCAAAATTAATTTGTTTTGTTTTCTAAAAAACTTTCCTTTTGAATTGGCTCACAATGCCAAACATTTTTTTAAAACATTAAATAGTTGGTAAATCTCACAGAAAAACGATTTTGAGCTTTCTGTAGAAGTTTTCCGCCTTAATTTTCAAAACACAAAAATTATTTTAAATTATTTTAATAATTTTTTAGAAAAGTGGGTGGACGAGTAAAAACATTAATTTTGGAAAGTGAAGTAGACTTCACTTTATCGAAAAAAATAAAGTGGCGAACTTTAAATTAATGACCCGCGTCTGGCCCGAAGGTAAAAGAAAAGTGAAGTGACATTTCAGCTCTTTGTTAGAGGAGGAAAAATGCTATTAGAAATTAGAAAATGTTCGTACCAGGACGAACATTATTTATATTTCAATTAGGTCGACTTAATTTTTAACTGGCAAATTTCATTTTGCCATTTTATTTTTTCAAGTAAAGTAAAGTTAACTTCACTTACCATTTTATGGTAAAGATTTAGTTAATCTGGAAACACTGATATACATATGTTGTATAATGTTGGAAAAATGATTAGAATTCAAATTAATTTTCTCGTTTATTTTCTTATAAGAAATACATATGTATGTTCAAAAGCGAAAGGGAAAATGCGTAATCGAGACATTTGCGAGTATTCCGCGTATCTCAGCCAGGTTGTTGTCGACTTGGAAATTGGCGTGCGCGCTACTGACACGCAAATTCAATGGACCCCAGAGGTGCAGGCTGCTGCCCACGTAATCCATTAAGTCCACCTGGCCAGGCAAAAGTATCACCGAGTGTCCCATGCGACTGATTTTACTGCCAAGACCCATGACCATACGCGCAACATCTTCAGGCGTTAAGCGCTTTTCTTCTTCTTCGGAAAAGTATTGCGCAACCATGCGCGTGCCCTTATCCGACATCAGCAGCCGCCATGCTGGCATTTCCACCACAAAGTCCCACACGAACCCAATAATATTAAGAGAACGCGTCAAATTTACCGCTTTTGTGGTAATTTTTGTGATCACATTGTTTACTTTGTGGATTGTGCCAAGTGGCCCAACAAGAACGCGTCCGCTGTCGGCCGACGGCGGTTGTTCCACACCTACACATATATGTAAATAATTAGGAAGTTACATAATCACGTAATCAGTTCTAAACTTTTTACAAATCTTTAATGTACTGCATTCAATCCTTCAAACTTCAAAAAATAAAATAAATTGGAAAATGGTAGAATAATGCTATAATCATCATTTCTAAATACCAAATTTCAAAAATCGCATTTTCTTTCTTTTGGTGCCCATATTTTTTATGTTGTTTAATGAAAGTTGGTGTTCATGTGTATATAAAATTATAAAACAAACAATATCTAACCATCTGTCATCACCGGGATATCACCAGTGCTCATGTCCGCGGTCAGTCGCCAATGATCTTTGCTGGCCGTTACATGTCTATAATTCACAAATGCGAATTCACCACCATTAAAGCTTGCCTTGACGCTCTTGTTTGTAAATCCGACCGACAATTCGACGAACTCGTTGTTCGCGTCGAATTGGCCATTTTCATCTGGGAACGAAAAGGAATAGTTAACTTGTGAGTTTTCAAATTTAATATATTTTGACTTGAGTCGCGAAACACAAAGATATGAGCCCCCCAGAGTGTTCATGCGAATCTCGCGGGCACCGTCGATGTATAAATTGCCGTGTGTGCCATTCTCTGCCACATAGTGCTGTGAGGGGCGAATTCGCATTCTGACATGGGTGGCATTCGGATCGTTTGTTAGAATCAAAGCAATATCACCGGAATCTCGATGCTCAAATATCGTCGTACCCGGCGCGGTGGATATTTTAACGATGGCGGATTGCATTCCTCTTCGCTCAAGAGTAGTTGGATCTATTATAGATTTATTAAAAAAATTATATTCAGGGAAATAATTAACCTTTATTTTTTTAATTGTATTTATTTGTATTTTTTACGTTAATTTTTGTGAAACAGAATAATTTCAAAATCCTTTTTCATTTAAAAAATTAAAATTACAATTTTTAAAATTCTAAACTAACAGGAGGACTCTGCAAATGTTACATTTCCGCCCACAGTATGTAGCGTCACACGATGTTTTTGTACAATTAAGATTATTTGCAGTGCATATTCATCTGCAAAATGTATAAAGCTGAAAAAAGACGAAAAATATTGTCAAAGAATCATGCCTGTTGGAATTTTTGTCAAGACACCCGCTCCATCATTGTCCGTCTGCGTTACGCCAAAGTGTAGAAGAACTTTTTGGCGAGCGTCGGTGATAGTGCCAGTATGCTTGGCGGCGTCCACTTCTATAGTGTGTGTATTCGGCGAATGCACCGTAATTCGACGACTTGTTGCATTTACCGTAATAAATTGTTCATTCAGCGCTTTCAAAACAACAACGCCACCAGCGCTGCGCTCTACCGTAGTGCCGTTGGCAAGTGAAATAAACGCAGTGGAGTTGGTGGCGTACGATTGTACAGTAATTTTACCAATGTCACCATCGGTCTCTATAGTTATCAATTTCTATCTTCCGTTTTATTATGTCTCAAAATGCCATTGAGAAAAAATATACCAAAGCGTAAAAAGTCTTCTTCACGCCTTGTGGAATTGACGGGTGTCTTCCACAGCAGCAGAAAAGATATAAGGCAAACGGTAAGAAGACTTATCACTGCAATACAGCATCCCACTGTCAATAAGACAGCCTAAACTGGATTCAGCTGGATTATTTATATATTTTTTCTCATTAATTATAAAGATCGATAAACTGCTGGAAATGGGGAAAACCTACTCTATACTAATGAAAAAAAATTATGACCCGACTTTAATTTTTTCGAATCGAAAAAATATCGATTTCTCGTGTCAATTGTGCGAAAAAGCCGATTTTTTTCTTCAAAAACTAAGAGAAACATCAATTTTTCCAGTCCATTTTAGACCGTTTCAAACAATAAAACACATAAAATATTTTTTTCCTTCGAAAAACTCAAAAAAATAAGAGTGAGGTTTTAATTTTTTCCACCAGTATACAGAGTATAATTCTGTTCCTACTCGTAAGCGATCGCTTTTACCTTCCAGTTTCGCCTCGGCTCTTCAATGCTGACGAGTTCCAATTTTTCCGGCAGCGCATTAGCATCAGCCATTATTTTAGATCTGCGTACATAATGGTGAAATAGAAGCCTACATGGTCACAAAAATTCGGTATTTTTTAATGGATAGCATTTTTTATTGGTCAGTGGAATTAAACTATTTGATTGTTTTCTATATAACAAATCTGCTTGTATTCATTGTTGCCCACAAAAGCTTCACTGAAAATCGTTGAAAACTTCCTAATTTGATTTAAAAATCCATATGAAAATAAAATGTTAGAAATTTCCCAAGCATAAGTTAACAAAATTGTTAACTCATAACAATGATTAATCATTTTCAGTAATGTACATACAACTAAAACATAACAAATTTATTCAAAGTAATATCCAACACATGTTATTGCACATTTCTCTCTTAAAGTACAAATTGTAAGATTTTCATCATTTTTCATCATTTAACTTGTGCTTAATTTTACTAAATATTATAGAATCAAATGTTAGATATTTAATTTATTTTATTCTTAATAAAATATTCTCATTCCTAAACACTATATGTAATTTGATTTTTGTGAGGGTTGCGGAATTAAAAGATATTTTCTAATTCTGGACGAAAAACCCTTCAAAACACCTACAGTAAATAAATTTATACTATGCGATTTTGTCTCGCTGTTACTATTTTGCCGGTTTTTGAATTTGGCGAACTTTTGTGTGCTGAATCGAGCACGTCGGAATCTGTGAGCGATGACGTCGTATTTTTGCGACAATTTTTGGGGCGTTGGAAACTGAGACATGAATTCAACGTTCCCTATGCTCTCTATTTGAGCGCCAAAGGTGATTAGTTGGAAAAAGTTCATAAACTGAACTTTTTTCACGAAAAAAAGAACTTTTTTCATGAACCAAAATAGTTCTTGGCAACAAGAACTTTTTTCATTGCTTTTTTCCAGTTCTTCTTTTTCCGACATTTTTTCCGATTTCCGACATTTTATTTTTTATTTGTTTTTTATTTTTTCCCGTTTCAATAACTCAACGCAATAATATAAGAGAGGCTTTTAAGTCGAATTCTTTCCTGTTTCTCAGCAGCCACGCGTCGTACGTCAAAAACTCTTTCAGATTCGGAATCTGAAGCGCCTAGGCCACATTTTCAAAGCAAAAATCGATAATAAAAAAATTTGGCCAAAAATTCACGATCGCCAAGAATTTTTTTTTTCGAAACTGAAAAAAGGTTCTGATCGCCAAGACCTCTTTTTTCTTGAACCGAGTTCAACTGTTTTCATTAATTTTTTCCAATCACAATCACAGTGGTTAGAAATAAAATTGTTGATAATGAAAAAATTACAAATTTAGGGATTAGTTTGCCACTAATCGTGGTTATAATCGCCGGAAATATTGTACGTGAATTTTCTGTCGCAAGTGATGGCGTGTTCAATTCTATTGAAAACTTTAGTGGCTACGGTAAAAACAAATCATATGTGGAAATGGAGTTAGGCTTTCCAGCCGTCTACAGAAGGTTTCACGTCGATTTAGGGACCGAAAATGTAAGCAAATCATACATATGTATCATGGGTGCTAACATTTAGGATTTACGTATTTACGGCTTTTTTGTCCCAAGATTTACGATTGATTTACGAATTTACGAAAAATCGGCCGATTTTCGTAAATTTTTGTAAATTTT
Organism: Deladenus siricidicola; assembly: GCA_009724625.1. Taxonomy (NCBI): domain Eukaryota; kingdom Metazoa; phylum Nematoda; class Chromadorea; order Rhabditida; family Sphaerulariidae; genus Deladenus; species Deladenus siricidicola. The sequence continues at coordinate 11,880 of SAUE01000766.1, forward strand.
TCAACATTTTTCAAAAAAATTGAAATTTTTTAAACTCAAAATGTGTTTGAATTAGCGCAAAAAATGTCGATATTGGTGGAAAAATGAAGTAGACGAACTCGAAAACGGTCAGCCGAAAATGAAAAAGCAGCAAAAAAGTAAAATCTTGAAAAAAATAGGAAACAATTCGAAAAAAATGCAAATTTTTATTCAAAAATTCAAAATTTCCTATCTTCGATTTACGACATTTACGGCTTTTTCGGGCAAAAATTTACGATTTTCGATTTTACGATAAATCAACGCAAAATATTTTGTTGAATTCTAAATTTGCCTAAAATATTCAATTATTTATAGGCAACGCGATATTATTATATAAATGTTTGGTGAGCTCTCCTTCCATGGAAATCCCGACGTGTTTGTTGACTATTTTACACATACATATTTATGTATAATAGTACGATACATTTTTCGGATGGAAATCAATTCGCTTACTTTTTTATTGCTAAAAGTCTCTAAATAGTGACAGTACAGTAGAGCTGAAAGATAAAACCATAAATACTGGACGTATGGATTGAAGAGGAACCAGAGAAAAGAAGAAATTTCCTCAAAGAATTACTTTGAAAAGAATAGATCCATTTTTGAATTCGAATTTATGCTTACATGAATTTTCGGATTCATTGCGAAAGCAAGTTACAGCGCCGGTTAAAACCTAACTTTTAATTCCTTTTTTTATTATATTTTGTGGAAGATGATTTTTGTTTTAAATTTTGTCACAATGCCAAAGTATATTTAAAAAAAAATTTTTTTGCCAACTTTTTTTTGCCGTGTTTTTGCTTGTTCTACAAGTTGCTTGCTTTACAAATACGGTAATAATTGCTTACAATACATGTAATTTTGTTTATCACATTTTCTATTTTTTCAATAATTTAATTTTAATTTTTACCTTTATCAAATATTTTTATTTACTCCAAATTTTTACGAAAATCCAATTTTTTTTTCTATACATCTTTTGCATCAATTTTTAAAATTGTAAAATTGGGGATTTTATTCTTAAAAGTGTAAAATGTAGCTATTTATTCTACTATTATTGTTATTATTATAAAATTATTTTTATGCAATTAATCGACTCAATCACAAACCTAATATAATTAATCAACATGCATTTCGTTATTTGGGCGGTCCTACAAAATCTGTTCAACAATTGACAAAAAAGTTACTTTAGATTTTGATCGACTTAATTGTTATTGCTCATATTGCACATTTACAATTGTTGTAATTTTGGTGTTGTATAAGCAAGAAGATGTCAAATTTATAATACATATACATATTGCAGTGCTCATATCTAAATTTGTAATCTGGAAATGCTGTTTACTTTATGAATTTTCAAATTTGAATGTTTCAAAGTTTGAATTTTGCAAAATTTGTTTAAATTAATTTTTCGATTTTGTGACATTGTCAAAAGCTAACAAAACATAAATGTATGCATGGTTCAGTAGAACTGCTGCCAATCTTCTATAAAACTTTTATTTATTTTTAGACATACATATGTACATATGTATATTTGAAATTGTAAATATTTCATTTTTGATTTAAACATACGTCTAAACGAGATAATATTTAATAAAATAATTTAATTTGTTTTTTTATAATTAAAGATTTTTGTCTATTAACAAGACTTTATTGCAATTATATTGGTTACATAATTTGTTTTTTAATAATTCGGCGGCAAATTTATTGATTTATTTTTTGTATAATATTTTGATGAGGCGAAAACTTTTTGTTATTTTCATTACTGCACACATTTATCGGCGAGGCGACGTATGAGGGAGAAGCACATACATACGTATACAAATGACATACACTTACGGTCGTTTACTCATGATTTGAAGTTGTAGTGGTGTTTTTTAGTTTTCTATAAAGGAGAGAAGAATTAGGAGCCAAGTTGAATTTCTTTACAAATATTAAATTCAAATTGGCGGGTAAATGGCGAAATGTAGGAAGAAAGAAAGAAAAAAGCAAAAGAAAGAGTAGAAAAGAAAGTGAAGGGGAAGTAGGCGGGGAGTGAGCGCAGCTAGAAGAAAAGAAGCTAATCGCACATTCTTTTGGTGCCCTTAGCTGGGAAAGTAAAAACCACATGGGAAATGAAGAGAAATAAGGGAAAAAGGGGAGATCGTAAAATTGATAAAACGGCCAAAAGGCTCTACAATGATAATTTTGCACTGTTGCATGAAGTAGAAGGAGCGGAGAGTAGAAGACGAGCAGATGAGCAGACGGACGTTGATGCGGAAAAGGGCAAAAAAAGGCGATCAAGCCGACAAGGAAAAGTTGAATAATTTAGTTTGATAAATTTTATATTTATTGTGATAGATTGATTTTTGATTGATTCTTGTATTAATAGGGTAGGCTGAGAATAAGTGTAGTGTGAGAAAGAACGAAAGTGAGAGAGTGAGAAAGAGAGAAAGTGAGAAATTGAGAGTGAGAGAGAGGGTGAGGCAGANTTTTTGCCGGCGCGTTAAATGGTTTAAAGAGACAGAAATATATATATATATATATAGTAATTTTTTATGTTTATATGTATAATTCCAAATCCCGTACAAATTTTAAAATTTTTTTTTGCATTCCATATTGGCATTGCATATTGGCATTCCATGATAATTTGTTTCGTTTTAAAGTCCTATACATTTGCAATTTGTCATCGTTTAAGAATGTTTTTTAAGATTTAGCTTTTCTCATGTGCATATTGCTATAGTGTTTTGTATTGGCATGCTATTTATTTATTTTTCTCTCAACACATTTGCCCCTAATGACGTTCTTAAAAATATCCACAATCATGTATCAATTTCTTTTTTAACATTACAACACTACCATATAACCATATACAGTTTTTTCAATGAATCATTTATATTGACGGAGGGGGGTGAACAGAATAATTTTTTTTTGATTCTACGCTGTTTTCTTTTCTCTAACTGTCTCATACATATACCCACACTATTTTATTTTCTCTAACCGTCTGTCATATATATTTCCTACACTATTTTTTTCCTCCTTTTTATATAGCCTTATGGCAAGGCACGGCTACTATCGTCAATTTATTACCTCAGTGGGGCAGCCCAATGCTTTAAAAAACCGTTTATAGGTTTAAAAAACCGTTTATAAAAAACCGTTTATAAAAAACCGCATGGAAATGTTAAATTGTCGAGACAAACGCAGCACACACTTAGCGTTTATATGTATATATCTTCAACTATTCAGTGGCATGATGTTACGATATATTTATTATTAATTTGTTGTGGTTGTTTTTATTGTTTTTTATTTTTATTACGATATATTTATTATGGTTGGTAAGATATATTTACATATTATTAATGTGACAAATACGATTAACAATAATATAATACATATGTATTTGTATATGAAAATTTATTTTATTTTATTGTAATATACATAACACATTATTTTCTCTAACTAATATTTATGTGCAATATTTATATAATAATAATATCAGCATAATAAATTTTACAATTTTTTGATGTTATGATATACTAAGAAATACAAAATGGAATAGAGCAAAGGGGGATGTAGTGTATACATGTATTACTTTGTTGTTTCCTCTCCGGTGCCAGTTCCCGTCTCTTTGTTGTTAAAAAATTATTTTTGTCTTTAATATTTTATCATACTTTTAAGCAAATGTACGACCTCAGTTCGTGCATACCCATGCTTCGGAAAACAGTTTATAATAGAAACCGATGCATGAGTAAACATTCAACGCATAGCCATGCGTAGAAAGACGCAAATAATGAGAAATAGAGTAGTAAAAGGAAAATGTTCGGGCAAACGAGCATGCAAAAAACACAAAGGAAAAATCAAATCGAAAATAGTAAAGTAAGGAAATTTGACGAAGTGAAGTTTAGGACGACAGTCGAACGAGGAGTAAGTGTAGAAATCCACATGTGGAGTATGCGGGTGGAGTATGCGCCTGCATATGCGGACAGGGCGCAGGGACGCCATTTACCCTATATATCGACGAATACTGGATAGAAGGAGTAGCCAAATGGCTTGGCCACTCAGGCAATCCGCCACGAGAGCAAGTGCAGAATATTCCAGTTTTAACATTAAACAGAGAAAAAGAGCTTCCATTTCGGCCTTTAGAGAAGAGAGAAAAAAGAACGAAAAAGAAGACAGAACACAAAAAGGGAATGGTGGCTGTAAGTAGCGTAAATCAACTAAAACTCGGAGTAAACTTTGGCATGAATTGAAAGCATACCTTGGCCGTCTGCATGCTGATTTTCCCATGTAGAAATGAAGCTGATGCAAAGTGAATTTTAGAATAAAAAACGCCAAAATCGGGAAAGTCGATCATTTTCAGATTTGACTGGCATTTCTGAAAGGAAAGGAAGTAGAAGAGAGAGGAGAGAGAGAATGACTTATTTATAGTTTATTTTATTTTCTTAATGTTACTTTAATTATATTTTAAATTTTAATTGTATTTTAATTATGTAGTAGTTATGGATTTAAATTGTTAATTATATTTTGAGCATGTAGTTAGTATTTTAACTTTATTAAGTAGTAAAGATTTAAATTTAGAATTTTATTGTAGGAAAATTATAATTGGTAGAAATTGTGAAGGTATCGAGAGTAATTTCTGAGTATTGTAATGTATAAATGTAATGTAGACTAAACGTAGGAAACTAATTAAGAATGTTATATATATATATATATATATATATA